>JAJPUD010003555.1:181169-200257 GCA_023553655.1 Myrmecobius fasciatus | reverse complement strand
TCTGATCTATTTCAGTTCTGGTCCATTTCAGCTCTGTACCAGCTCTGTCACCTCTGCACCAGCTCTGATCTATTTCAATTCTGGTCCATTTCAGCTGTTCATCAGCTCTGATCTATTTCAGTTCTGATCCATTTCAGCTTTGTACCAGCTCTGGTCCATTTCAGCTCTGTACAAGCTCTGGTCCATGTCAGTTCTGCACCGGGTCTGATCTATTTCAGTTCTGGTCATTTCAGCTCTGTACCAACCAGCTCTGGTCCATTTCACTTCTGGACCAGCTCTGATCCATTTCAGCTCTGCACCAGCTCTGATCTATTTCAGTTCTGGTCCATTTCAGTTCTCTACCAGCTCTGATCTATTTCAGTTCTAGTCCATTTCACCTCTGCACCAGCTCTGATCCATTTCAGCTCTGCACCAGCCCTGGCCCATTTTCAGCTCTGCAGCAACTCTGGTTAGCATCTTCCTAATATGCCCTACCCTGCTCTGGCAGTGCTCCCACCCTGATGCAGACCCTCATTACATCAGGCCTGGACTATTGTTCTAGCTGCTGGGTGATGGTCTACCTGCCTTGGCTTCCCACTCTAATCTGTCCTCCACTCACTCACCAAAGTAGTCTTTTTAAAATGTAGGTTAGAACATAAATTCCAGGGACTCCTATGGCCCCTAGGAGCAAAACAAAATGCTGTTTGGTCTTCAGAGCCCTTCAGAACCAGCCCCCTTCTCTCTTTTCAGTCTTCTCACTTTTGGTTCCTGACTCTATCCCCGCAAGACTCTCCAAATCTTGATTCCAGGCATTTTCTTTGGGTGCATCCCATGTTGGGAAGCTTTTCCTCCTCTGCTCTGATCTCCCAAGTCCAGCTAAAATCCCACTTCTTACAGGAAGGCTTCCTTAACCCCACTCCACTTCAGTGCCTTCCCTCTGTTCATCATCATCTGTTCATCCTGCAGGTAACTCTACATATGTTTGTCTGTGGTCTCCCTCATTCCACTGTAAGATCCTTGAAGGCAGGACCTGTTCCTTTCTCTCTTTTTATATCCATAGTGCTCAGTGGTATTTAATACATGCTTATTAACTAGCTGGCTGCCCAGCACTGGGGATACAAAAACAAAAGTTATATCCAGTCTTCCATCCTCAAGGAGTTCACCTTTTATGTGGGTGGGCAACAGCAGTATGTTATCAATCATTTAATTAACAAACATTCATTAAGCACAGTATGCTATCAATCATTTAATTAGCAAACATTCATTAAGCACAGTATGTTATCAATCATTTAATTAACAAACATTCATTAAGCACAGTATGTTATCAATCATTTAATTAACAAACATTCATTAAGCACTTGTACTGGGTCTACAAATTCAGAAGTGAACACAAGCCCTTACTCTCAAGGTGCTTACTGTCTCTAGGAAATAACATACAAAGTATATGTTGATGATAAATAAAAGTGTATGCATAATACTCTGATGAACACCGGGCAGTTGGGAGGGGGGACAGCTTGGAGTCCTGCTTCGGCAGATCTCGGACAACACAAAGAAAAAGGACGCGCACTCCCCGCGTCCGGAGGTGGAAGAAAAGCCACGCGTGACAGAATCACGTGAAAATAAAGATTGGACTAGGCTTGTGCCAAAGAGAGCCTCTTCTTAGATGTGTGACCCTGGACCAGTCACTTTGTCTGCCTCAGTTTACTCATCTGTAAAATGGGGCTGATAACAGCACCAATCGCGCAAGCTTATTGGGAGGTTACAAGGAGAGAAGTGCTGAGCACACAACAGGTGTTTAATAAATGCTGGTTGCCAAACCTTTCCCCTCCCACAGGTGTGGCAGGGAAGGTTTTGGGGGAGAGGTCCAGCCAGAGCACCCCTCTCTCTCCCCGTGTCTTCTAGCCTCTGGGGGTCGGGATTGGGGGACCCCGGAGCTCGGCTCTGAGTACCATGACTCGAACCGGAGGCCGGGCTGTCCAGTGAACTTCTTACCTGCAGCGACCCTCGGACCTGTGCTAGGACCTCAGCAGCTGGCCAGGTCCCTCCCTTTCACAGCCAGCTTAGCAATAAAGCCGGGGGCGGGGCCGCTGTAGGTATTACTATGGGAACCGGTACACGCTGGAGGTGTACGGCGGCCGCCGAGGGACAATCACCCTCGTGAGCCCAGACGGAGCGCGCCCGCGGCCAGAGGTTAGTGCGCCTGCGCAGTGGGCCCGCTCTTGCTGGCGGCGATCTGCAGCAGTGCGCCTGCGCCTCGAGCCCGGCCTTGCTTCTCCGGTCAGCCTCGCTCCGGGTTCTGCGGCTTTTGGAACTTAAGTGCCTCCAGGCGCTGAGGGGTCACGTGGTACCCAGCCCCCACTTCCCACCCTGTTAGAGGGCAGGGGCGGGTTATACTCTCTTCCTAGGGCCGAGCACCTGCACACATTAGGCGCTCCCTGCATGCTCCTTGTCCTTGGGAAGCGTGCTTTTAACCGAGTAGTCCCCTGATACCTGCTGGGTGGGAAGGGTGAGGGTGTGACCAGCCCCTGTCCCCACCTGGACGCACCCTGGACAACCCCACCCGGGGCTTTGGCCAGCTAATCTGGACACTGCTCACACCACCTTGCCTGGAGAGTGAGGACGCTGCCCACAGTCTTGCTTGGTATAGACCAGCCCTGAAGGGTGAGGACGCCTCCTGCCCCGCACCCAGCTGCAGTCCCCAGAGCTCAGGGATTTCCCCGCTGGCCGAAGCCCGGATGGGTCAGGGCTCCTAGATCCAAATAAACCTGTGCCAGGCTGGCAGTGGGCACTGTCTTTGGCAAAAAGGCCTGAGGGAGGGGGCGACAGCCCGACCAAGGGATGCAAACAGCAGCGCTGGCCAGTACCAAACAGCGGGGGGCATGCAGGCAGACTGACCCAAGCCACTGGGTAACCTCCCGGTGGGCTTAGCCCGGAAGGGAGATCCTGGATTAGGGCAAATACAGCCCGGGGGGTTTCTCAGGGCAGGAGTTCAGAGGGAGGGAGGGTCCAAGGGAGGGAGCGCCAGGGAGGAGTCCAGGAGCCCGACCAAATGCCGTGATCCCCCCACTGCTGTTCCGCTATGATCCCCTGCCACAGCTGCCCTGCCACAGCTGCCCCCCCCCCCCGTGCCCCTAGTGCTGGCTGATCCCCTCCACAGATGCCACCCCCCCCCGTGCCCCTAGCGCTGGCTGATCCCCTCCACAGATGCCTCTCCCCCCCACTGTGCCCCTAGCGCTGGCTGATCCCCTCCACAGATGCCCCCCCCCCCGCCCTTAGGGCTCCACTGCTCGCCCTTGGGACAAGCTAAGCCCGGTCCTAGGATGCTCCATGTCTGAAGTCCGGCTTGATGGACACGAGGTGGCGCCACACGCTGGAACCCCCTTCCCTCTTCTATGGCCCGGACCAGGCGGAGGGGATGCTGAGAGCTCGGACCGCTTTTTCTGACTCCGTGTGACGGGCTGCCTTGTGGGAGTTCTCCAAAGACAATCTCTTTGGCAAACGTGCGTTTAGCGTTGGACGCGGCCGGCGTCAGACCTGGGCTCTCGGGCAGAGCTCGGGGTCTGGCGGCTTAGTGCCGGCGTCTGTACCTTCTCCTGCCAGGTGAGGGCGGAGGCTCGGAGGAAGGAGGCGGGCTCTGCTGGGGGTCCTGGCCCGGGCTTGTTCCTAACTCCGCCTCCCTAAGAAGCGCCTGGTCCGGACCCTCGTTCCTCTCGGTGAGCGGGCCACTGAGCTCCGTTCCAGGCCAGTGCTGTCCTGGGGCTAGGAACAGCCTCCCCCCCCCCCCCAGGGGCCGGCCACTCCCGGAAGGGGCACGGCGCTGGATGCCGGCTTCTGGCCTCGGTATTCCCAGGGCCAGCTCAGTGACTGGGCACACAAAGGACAAGCCCCGGCGTGCACTGCGAGGGCCCAGCCTAGGGGGGCAGGCACAGCAGGGGAGGGTCTCGGCTGCAAACCGGAGGGAAGTCCTAGAGGGCAGCCACAGGCCAGGGGCTGAGGCGTCTTTTCAGCCGTTAAACCGCATCCTCGGTGGGTCCTCGGGGCCTTCCCTGGCACCTGGGGAGGAAGGATGGCTGCGGGGGGCCGCCTCAGGCTTACCTTCTCACTGCCCAATCACTGTGAACCAACGGCGTGAGCCCCGGCAGGAATCCGGGCCGCCTGGGCCCAGCCTCGGCCTCCGAGACCGCTAGCCGGGCTGCTTCCTCTGGCCAGCCGCTTCTCACTCCTCTTCGGCCTCAGTTTCGGCATCTGGTGAATGGGCGCAGTGCCCCTCTCCCGGTGAGAGCATGCTGGTGGAGAGCATTGCCAAGGGTTCTGTGAGGGCCTGGGCCTCTCCCACAGAAGGGCAGGAGGAACGAGTTTGAGTCCTGGAGGACAGCGTGCGGGTGGGCAGTGCCCGGGCAGCTGCTGGGCTGGGCTCAGAGAGGAAGGACATTGGGCTTGAAGGGAGCAAGGGGAGGGGGTAGGAGGGGGGCTTGCCTGTGGAACGGCCAGAGGCTACTCTGGAAGCTCCCCCCCTTCCCCTCTCTCCCCTCCCCCGTTATCCCCGGTACCAGGGTGAAGGGCGCTGGGCTCTCCCCAGTGGGGCGGGAGGAGGTGCCATGAGTCTAAGAAGAAGAAATCCAGTCCCATTCACAAGCACAAGGTGGAGAGGTGAGGTCTGAAAAAGAGCCGGGGGTCTGAGTGAGTGGCGGCAAGGCTAGTCCGAGCCAGCTGTGGGGTCTGTGACATCCCCATGGGTCATACTGAGAGACAAACCGTCCAGGAGTAAGGGGGTGCCCCCCCAGCTAGAGGGAAGCCCCCCGAGTCGAAGCTGTGTCTAAAGCAGTCCGCCCTGATCAGGCCCCGCCAGTGTGCTGCGTCCAGTCTTGGCCATCACGCTGCAGGAAGTGGTGGCCGGAGGGTGCCCAGGGAAGGGAGCACCTACTAGGCGCCAGGCTGTGCGAAGCGCTTTACAAATCTCCTCCCTTCCTCCCTCACAACATCCCTGCGAGTGGGGGCACCCATCAGACAGCTGAGGAAACTGAGTCAGGCAGAGATTATGTGACCAGAGCCCCACGGCTGGGTGTGCGGGTCAGGGACCGTGGCCTCTCAGGAGCCCTCTCCTCTCAGACCGCAGTTCTTGGACTTCCCGAGAGTTCTGGGCACTCCCTGAGACTCGGGGTCCCCAGCCAGCGGCACCCCTGAAGTGGGCTCAGACTTTGCTGTCAAAGGAGGGCTGCGCCAGGGTGCCCCCCGGGGAGGTCTCCTCCACAGGCTGGACGGACCCTTCCCCCGCGGTCCAGTGGGGGGGGTGTGTGCAGCGAGCAAGCTCTGGAGGCTTCTTCCGGCTCTGAGGCTCGGTCACCCCGAGGACAGAAAAGGAGATTTGGGGGCGTCTCTGGTCAGCAGCTGAGGGCGCCGGCTTCAACAAAAGCGGAATACCCCCAAATATCCACGGACTGGTAAGCCTGGCACTTGTGAATCCCAGGGATGGCGCCGACAATGGGTGGCAGAGCACGGGGCAATGGCGTGGGCATCCATGGCTGCTCAGGAAGGACAAGAAGGGGAGGGGGCCCCGACCTCAGTGGGGAGGGAGCCGGCCGGTCCGTTGGCAGCGTCCCCACCTCCGGAGGATGTAGGGGGGCAAGAAGCCTGCCAGGCCAGGGGTGGGCAGTGCCCTGCGTGGGAAGCTCCAAGGCTGGTCCTTTGGCTGCTCTTTGAGCCGAGCCAGTGTTAACAGTCTCGAGGCAGGCCCCAGAAGGGGCAGAGGAGGGGAGCTGTGGAGCCCAGGGCAGATGCCAGCTGGTCTCGGCAGACCTGGATCCACAGGCCTGGGAGGAGGAGGAGGAGCCACCTGACAAGGTGCAAACATGGGGAGGTCCATGCTGACGACCGTCCTGACTCCCTGAGCCTTCTTGGCCGGACTTTGTCCCCTGTCCTGGCCCTGGGTGGCGAGCCAAGCCCCAGCCCCATCCTGGGACTTCTGTGGACCCCAGGGTAATTTAGGGAGCTCCAGCTCCCGGCTTGGGATCCTCTGACCACGGGGGTCCTTGGGAGCCATCTTGCCCATCTCCCCTCATTTTATGGAGTGGATTGTGAGGGACAAATGAGGGCCACAGTCCCACAGGACAGAGAGAGCAGCAAGAGGAAGAACGGCGGCAGAGGTCCCCCATATTTGGGGACTAAGAAGGGGATCCCAGCTTGTCTACAGCCCTGATTCAAATGAAGACACTCTCCCTCCTCCTCTCCTCCTGCCCCTGCTCTCCTCCCCGCCCCTTCTCCTCCTCACCTTCCCCATCCCTTCCCCTCCTCTTTTTCCATCTCTTCCTCTCTCCTCTTCCTCCCCGTCCCCTTTCTCTTTCTCCTTCATCCTTTCCCTTCATCTTCCTCATCCCCCTCCTTACCCAAACGTCACTGGGGGGACATAGGGCAGTTCCTCCACTGCAAGAACTGCCTTGAGTTCCAGCTTATCAGCCGGTTTTCACCGTGGTCACCGCAAGGTCTGGGCTCCCTTCTGACCCTCGGTATCCTCATTGTGTGGTGAGTGTGACAGGAGTACTGATGCTCCCATCCCGGTCCCCCTAACTCCAAGAGCAGCGTGCGGGCTCGGTGCAGAAGATGGACGAAAGGACCCGAAGGTGGCTTGTGCCAGGGCGGGCCTGGAGCCGGGCTGCCATCTGCATAAGCAGAGGGAGAGGCCTCTTCGGGGAGGTCCATTGGAGCTGGAGCTCCTTGCATAAAGTGCATTCTGGGCAACGACTCCCAGCCACACTGTTACCTGAGAGCGGCCTTCTTTGTGGCACCCTGAGAGTGGGCAGCCTCAGGGCCCTTGTGCCCTGCTCCCCTGCTCTCTGCCGGATGGGGCTCTGTTGGTTTCCCGGGTTCCCTCTTTGATGGGCAGCTTTCCTGGGCTTTGTTTAGCTGTGACAAGACCCTTAAGCTCTGACTTAGGAAGACATCTTCCTTTCCCTCCTTGGCCTCCAGGCCGCCATCTTAGAAAACCTGTTTCTTTTCTCCGAATCCTTCTCTCTCTCTTTAAGCCTCTGGGTAATTAGTCCCCCCCCTCCCCCCATTGCTTTAGAGTAATTCTTTTCTGTTCAATGGTTTTACTTCCCTTCCTCCACAGGGAGAAGATGACTGGGGCCCGGGGCACCGTTCAGCTTGAGCCTGTCCCATTTCTGCTCTTTGCATGGGGAGTTCCTATTTTCCAGCTGAAGACTTTGTTTTCCATTTCTTCTACCTTTCTCCCTCCCCAGAACCCATCAGGGCCCCCTTTCTGGTCTCACCCCCATTTCTTCTGGTTGCCGTCCATCCCCCCCCCCCCTTGGCTCAGATTGTACCATCTTGGAATCCACAGGAATAGTAGGAGACCCAGGAGAACTCTCTCAGGGCAGTCAGGGAGCATTTAGTGAGTGCTTACTGTATGCCAGGTACTGGAGGGATACTGGGGAGACCAAGAAAGGAAACCTCTGTCCCTGCCTTCAGGGAACCCATATTGTGTTGGAAGAAACAAGATGCGTGCAATGCAAATAGAAGGCAGCCTCAGAGGGAATCAATAAGCCAATCAATCAGCATGGACTAAGCGCCAAGGGAAGCAGAGATACAGAAGGAAGCCCCTGCCCCCAAGGAGCTTATTAAGGGGAGGGGGAGACCAACAAATGCCTACAAATGAGCTCCAAGGAGGACAAATAGGGAATAATTAGCAGAAGGAAGGGGCTTGGACAGTGGTTCTCCAACTATGGGTGAGGGGCTTGTGGGGTTGGGCTGGGCACGTGCCCCCCTGCTAGAGTAGTAACCTTGTCAAAAAGTGAGGGTGGGTCGGGGTGAGCCCGCTGTGGCCACTCATCTTTTCAGCTATTTGTGATCTTTTTGCTCGTTTTCCCCGTAATCCCCCCCCAAGAATCTACATCAAGGTCGTCTGTGACTCTGTCCTTGTCCCTTTAGACAAACTAAGACAATTGCTCTTCAGCCCACTTGTGATGGCTCTCACATTGGGTAGGTAGCTCGGTGGGGCAGTGGCTAGAGTCACAAAGTACAGAGTTCAAATTTGACCTCGGACCCTCACTAGCTCCGGACCCTGGGCGGTCATTAACTTCTGTCTGCCTCAGCTTTCTCAATTTCTCTTAATTTGCAATTAAGCTTGCTTTTTCTCTCCATGACATCCTGTTTGCCATATTACATATTTATATTAGCACAAAGTGCGTCACATCTCATTTTGTCACAATCTAACCCTTTTAACTGCACAAGTAGAGAAACGATTGTCTTTCTTCCAACACAGTTCTGAAGATTCTACTTTTAGTGGTATATACTTTTAATCTCTCATTTCACATAAAAATGTGGTTCCCCTTTTCCCCCCTTTAAACACCTCTTTTCCAGACACTATTAAATCACCACTTATTCATTCCTTGCTTTGAAGGCTTTTCTTTTATCTTTTTATTCTCAATTTTTCAGTCAAAAGACTATCTAACCATGGTTTCTACTGAATGAATAAATGACTAACAAATCTTTAACAGAATTAAAGAACCAACCCTTTCTCATGAAATAACACGCTCGGTTTTGCAGAGTGGGCAATTTTGGTTGAAGGCAGATTTCACTTTTAAAAAAATTATACTATTCTCCAGGTTCTGTCATTGCTCATCTTTATTGAATAATTTCTTTTGTAATTCAAATTGGTGCTTTTTGACATGTGCTTTTCTGCTTCCTGGCTGCTGGGGCAGATGGAAGATGAAATGACTGAGAAAACAAAGGTTTGATCTTCTGAACCTTTGGATTTATTAAGCAATGGATGCCAATTGCCCAACAAACCAAGACCAGACCTCCTCAGCTTAGACCTGGACTCCAAATACAAGGAGAGACAGACTTTTGAATAGTAAAAACAATTAATCAAATAAAGTCAATTAATTATAAGGAAACAAAACAACATGGGTTAATCTGATTTCTAGTTGGATGAAAGATGGGGAGAGGGAGAGCAAATAGGTGCAATAGGCTGAAATCAGAAAAAGGCGTCCCACTCCCCCCAAATGTCTGCAAACCATCAAAAGAACACAGAAAAATAATGGATGGATCAGTATGGGGTCAGTTTTCAGTTAAGTTATATGGGCTGCCATAGAAAAGCTGACGTTTCTCACTCGTGATTTGAAATGTAATTTAAAAGATTGCCATTGAGTTCTGATTGCAGGGACTGATCTCAACGTCAGGACAGCAGAGTCGTCAAAAATCAGTGTTTGTGTTTGAGTACGTATGAAGGCTATGGTTTGAAGCCTTCGAGTGGGCAGTAAGGGCCATTGATCAGTATTTTAAAGGCTCCAGCCAGCTGGGTTCAATGTGGGGCCTACAATAACTAGCATTTGTTGATCTGTATCAAAATTCTAAAATGAGACCCCAGCCTAAGGTGGTGACATTGTGAAGGTAGAGAAAGGGAAAGCCAGAGAAACAATTTGAAGGAGAAATCACAGGGAGTTGGGGATGAACTGGAAAAAATAAATTCTAAAATGACAAGTTAAAACGCCAGTTCTGTCATTAGAGAAACAAAATCCCTGGAACATTGAATCTTTTAATTACTCAGTATTCATTTTGGGTTAATGGACTTTCAGAATTTCTCTTCACTAACTTTCAGAAACTTTCTGATGTTCTTTCTATCAGTTTTCATTTTAGACACAGATACTTCTTTATTATTTTATTCATAACTATTTCCAAATATTAGTTATCATGGACTCCATGTATTGACAAAGCAGCTGATTTATACCGATCAGTTTTATTTTTATTTCTTTTAGTTATAGACCTGTGTAATATTTTGGTACTGTGTGCCTTTGAACCCGAAGTATTAATACTAATATAAATATGCTCATATAAATATTAATTATTATTCAATAAGAATTATTGACACATATACCTTTATAGTTTAAAAAACTTTTATATTTGTGTCATGTTTGTATAATTTTTCACCTCAATCCTTTTAAAAGAAATATTTATTAAAACTAATTACAAAATAAGAAAAGAAAATAGAAAAAGACAAAAAAAATTTCATGTGCCCAGCAAAACATCAGGGAGGATTCAAAATATGTAACAATAAATTTCCATTTCAAGAAAGCATATATATTAAAAGAGATTATATTCACAACTGTCCATATTTTCTTTGCTTCCTTGTATGTTATTCTTTTGTTCTCTGCTGTACACTTTTTACTTTATCCTTTTTTTCCCCCTTTCATCCTCTCCTTTCCAAAGCAGGTTACGATTAAGCCCAGATATCATACATACACCTACATGCATTCCTATATACATATATACATTTACATATGTGAACATATGCATCTAAAACAATATTAATGTGGATGACATTTAATATAGATTTCTCTCTTGAGTGAATCTTTGACTTTGAGCCCTACTTTTTAAAAAAATGAATTCTACTCCTGATCCTTGTTTTATTGTTTATATATATATATATTTTATTTCCTATTCCTGCTAACTCTTCTACTTTAATTCTGCTTTTAACTTTGCCTAATATTATTTAACCTCCCCACACACATGGATCTCTCCCTCATCTTCTCTCACCATCTTTTCCCTCCCTCTTTATCCCTTTCCCATTAATCTACACACCTTGTCCCATTGTCATAAATCTACATATCCTTCTAAATCCCACCTTATCCTACTCTCTCCTCCCTTCTTTATAGATTTTGAAGGGGTCTATACCCTTCATGCTCTTTATATGCATTGTTCCCTATTTAACCCATTCCTGACCTGAGTAAGTTTTCAGAACTACTAGCCCTCCTTCCCCCTCCAATGCTTCTGTGTCTATTTTTCTTTTGCACCTCATTTGTATAGCATAATTACTATTTTTACCTTTTCCTAGGCAGTTTTACTTTTTAGTCATATCATACTCGGCTCTGTCTCAATCTTTCTTTCCAGCTACTCAGCTGCTGATGTCAATTTTAAGCATATGATATACATTTCTATGTAAAAAACAAACAATTTGGGGCAGCTAGGTGGTGCAGTGGATAGAGCACCAGCCCTGAAGTCAGGAAGACCTGAGTTTAAATCTAGCCTCAGACACTTAACACATCCTAGTTGTATGATCCTGGGCAAGTCACAACCCCAATTGCCTCAGCAAAAAGCAACAAAACAAAAAAACACAATTTGTTTTTTGTCTAGCTTATTTGATTTTTGTTTGTTTCTTGGAGAATTTCTCTTTGATCTGGTACTTTTGAAATTTAGCAATAATATTCATATGTGCTTTCCTTGTAGGATCTCTTTGGGGTAAGGATTGGTGGATTTTTTTTTTCTATTTCTACTTTCCCCTCCAATTCTGCCCTTCTGGGACAATTTCAAGGTTCTTTCTTTGATCACAGCTTTCAGATAGCCCAATTATTATGTTTTCTCTTCTTGATCTGTTCACTAGATCTGTTGTTTTTCTTATGTTTCACATTTTCTTATGTTTTTCATTTTACATTTTTTTTGGTTATTTCTTTTTTTCTTATAACTTCATTGGCTTTCTCTTGCTCAATTCTAATTTTCAAATAATTATTTTTTGTTATTTCTTTTTCTCTTACAACTTCACTGGCTTCCTCTTGCTCAATTCTAATTTTCAAAGAATTATTTTTTTTTTCTTTAAGACTCTGGATCTCAATGGTCTTGTGATGAAGAGAGCCATCTGCACCCAGAGAGAAGACTGTGGGAACTGAGTGTGGACCACAACAGCATTTTCCCTCTTGTTGTTTGCTTGCTTTTTGTTTTCTTTATCTTTTTTTTTTCCTTTTTGATCTGATTTGTTTTGTGCAGCAGGATAATTGGGGAAATATGTATAGAGGAACTGCACGTTTCACATATATTCGATTACTTGCCGTCTAAGGGAAGGGATGGGAGAAAGGAGGGAGAATATTTGGAACCTAAGGTTTTGCAAGGGTGAATATTGAAAATTTTCCATGCATATGTTTTGAAAATAAAAAGCTTTAATAAAAAAAAAGACTGGATTTCCTTTTCTAGTTGGGTACCTTTTTTTTAAATAGTTTTATTTTTCTTGGATGGTTTTTATTTATATATTTAGATTTTAGCTTTTCCTCAATTCCTCTCATTTGATTTTTAAAGTTTTTTTTGAGTTCTATAATTTTTTTTCTGGGCATGTGGTTATTCAACCTTATTTTTTAGGGTGGAAGGGGCTTTTTAAAATTTTTTTTACTACTTTATGATCCTCCTCTGCAGATGCATTTAGGTCTTCCCTATTCCCACTGTAAGTTTCTATGACTGGATTCTTTCTTCTTGGCCTGTTCATTTTTTTGGAGAACTATCAGTGTAAACACCTTAAATTGGGGTGGGGGCATAGTGTCTCTGGCTTCATTTCAGCCCTGCCCTCTGAGCTGTCACCCCAAGTCCTCCTCCTGCCAGTACCCACAGCATCCCTGCCCCACTGTCTGCACTGCTGGCTCCTTCTCAGCCAGGGTCACATCCCAGCAGCCCAGCTGGGCCCAGTGGTCCTAATCAGCAGATTCCTTCAGTCTCCCCGGACCCCCCTCCCTCCCCCACTGTCCAGGAGGTTCAGATGGAGGCTCCCTCAGACCTTGTTAGCCCAAGAGTCCCCACTCTGTGACTGCAGAACTAGCCTGAAGGTTTACACTTCACACCTATTAAACCCCCGACCTGGGGTCTTTCTTTGGGTCTTCTTGTTGTTCTCAAGGACCTCTGTTCCACCCCAAGTCATATTTGTTTTCCCTGGTCTATGTTTGCCCGAAGTCACAATTATGTTTTGTTTGTGGGAGAAATCTGGAAAGCTTGGATTTTTCTGACCTTCTCTGCCATCCTCCCAGAATTCTCTCTATTTCTTTATTCATTACCCAGTGCAGTATATACTATACTGTAGTTTGTATTAATACAATAACACATTTTAGTGTGAAAATTTGGAAAACTGATAAGATTTAAAGTAGAGATGCAATTGATTCTCTTGCATTGAGATTTGCTTTTAGCAGTGTAATGTTAACTTTTACACTTGCCTTGGATTGTAGAACAAAAGATTAAAATGGAAATGTATCAGTTTTACAATTACAATCAAGTCATTTGACTTTTAGCCAGCTTTTAATATAAAACTCTTAAATTTTAAAATTCGCTATGTGACTAATCACGTGATGCTTCCCAGTTTTATTAAGGAATTAGCCTGACCATAAAGCTCTCCTTTCCTTGGAAGGCCAAACTAGAATGCTCTTGTAGAAACAACATCTCTGACAGTTTTTGCCAACTTGTTCCTGTACTCACGTATGTCTGTTACAAATCTGAATCCTCATTTTTGAGCTCCACCATACTGTTACACCATGATCATTTTCTGGTTTTTTTTTTTTTTTTTTTGTTGTTGTTGTTGTTTTTAACCAGACTCCCCCATCTCTTTGGGCAGAGCAGGTTTCCAGGCAGCATTGCCCAGATCCTTGGGTGAGGGTCTTGAAGCAGCAGGGGAGGTAGGTGATCCAGCTTCTCAGCCTTGCAGGGCCAGGTTCAAATTGCAAAAAGGTTTTCTCTCAGTTCTCACAATTGAATAAAGTTTTCTCCTAAGACAGAAATTGGACCCATCATTAACTAGAAGCTCCCCAAGTGAGTTACAAGGTGGAGTGGGCAGCCCACTCCCCTTACATAATTTATCTATAAGCCAAACTTTTAAGGTTTTTCACAAATTCTCATATATGTTATATATATATGTATATATATATATTATATATATCTCAAAGAGTGGACCGGTTTTAAGAAGGAAGATTTACATGTCCCCAAGGTGGAAAATTAAACACAAATGCCAGGAAACAAAAGGTCAAAGCAATATAATAATACTCAATGTTGACTCACATTGTCTCCTTATGTCCCTAGTGTCCTCCTCCCAATGTCCATGTAATCAGCACATTTTGAATCCCACATGTCTCATGTTGCTGTTTGGTCCAAGATATCCTTTTGGGGGCATTTTGGAATAGGCCCTATTCTCAGGGCAGCTTTAACGGGGGATCTTCTTCTCTGGTTCCAAATCATTTGTAGAGGTTACTAGATTAAAATCTGCCAATAATGAGGCTTAGTACAATTTACTACAATATCTTAAATTTGGTTCTCCAATTCTGAAACTTCAAAAAATTTCTTTTTTTTTTTTTGCACTTGCACTCTGTACCTGATAAGAATCTTTAAAAAAAAGTCATAGGGGTCTAAATTGTAAAATGAACTCTTTTGTCTTTTTTAAAATTATCAGACAGATACTTGAAAAATGGGGAAATAATTTCATTTTCCTTACAGTTATAAATGCAATTTTATATATAAAAGCATTTATTCAATTTTGAGAACTAATTACTCAGACTGACTTTTAGTGCATTCATTTCAATACAGTTGGCAGCCAATCACATACATATAATTCTTTTTTTCACATTTTCTTTATTTTATTACCATTATTATTTTTATATTAAAGGTTTTTATTTACAAAACATATGCATGGTAATCTTTCAACACTGATCCTTGCAAAACCTTGTGTCCCAAATCTTCCCCTTCTTTCCCCCATCCCCACCCCTAGATGGCAGGTAATCCAATACGTGTTAAATATATTAAAATATATGTTAAATCCAATATATGAATACATATATATATATATATATATATATATATACAGTTATTTTGCTGCACACACACAAAAAATCAGATCAGGAAGGAAAAAAAAACTGAGAAAGAAAACAAAATTCAAGCAAACAACAACAGAAAAAGTGAAAGTGCTATGTTGTGACCCACACTCAGTTCCCTCAGTATAGATGGCGCTCTTCATCACAAGATTATTGGAACTGATCTGAATTATCTCATATACATATAATTCTTAGAGAAAAAAATCTCATCCTGTTGCTTTCTCAAATTTTACTATTCCATTTGGTGGAAAACTTTTCCATTATAGCTTTATCATATTACTTCACTAATTCCCTCTTTTGGAAGAGATCATCCCTATATTATAACTTGACAACAAATACAGATTAAAATTGTAAGATTTTTCATACGTGCATCCTATTATAGGAACTCAGAGATGTTTCAGTAACAATCTATTAATTAATAAATCTATCATTATACTGATAAAACTTCTACTGCTCACCTGTTTTTAATACAGATATTTTCTATGAATGGAAAAAGAGAGATATAGTTAAAACCTGACATATTGTAACAGGAGAAAAACTCCCTTAGCCCTATTTTATTTCAGATGTGTCGTATCTGGCAGCCAATCATGTAGTCACAGGGGTATGAAAAGCAAGGCTCAGGATTTACCAGGTGGAGAAATTTCCTCTTCAGAAAGGAAATTGCCCAGTGGGGAAACTGAGTCAAGAGGCTCTTACCTTGGGTCATGATACAGTCATCCCTTCAACTTTTTCCAGACACACATTTGCTTGTCACAGTTCCCAGACTGCAGCCTGTGTCATTTTCTACTATTGGCTTCCTGACAATTCAGACAACCGCTCCTGTAATCTAACCTCAAAACAATAGTAAATTATAGTCCCCAGAATCTTTACCTGAAAGAACATATTTTCACAATGATCATAATTTAGGGCTTGAACATAACTGATTTCTCATGTTTTCCTAACACTTATCTATCATTTGTCCATTTCTTATCAATTAAAACTGATCCAATCTGGGGGTTTCAAACCTAGAGTAAATACCTCAGAGTTGATTTATATTGATGTATTGAAGTTACATCTTTAAATCTCCTTATATATTTTCATAAATTTTGTGAGTTATAGTCAAACTCTTTTCAGATTAAAACTCACTCCTTTTATAGTAAAGCTATCATTATTATCCATTTTAAAACAAAATATATCCTTCAAATATTTAACAATTTTCCTTTATCTCTTTTTATCATCTTTTAATAGCTCAATTCATAATCTAACAACATCCATGTTAAAAAAGAAAAATCCTTTTGAAGGAACTTCTGGCCTTTCTTCTACTTTTAAAAAATAATATTTTAAAAATGTTTTTTAACATTTTAAAAAAGTTTTGAGTTCTAAATTCCTCCTTTCCTTCTTCCCTCCCTCAGACAGTGAGCAATCTGATGTAGGTTATACATTTGCAATTATTTAAACATTTCCATGGTAGGCATTTTGTGGAAGAAGACTTGAAAGAAAAAAAGAAGAGAAAGAAGGAAGAAAAGAAGGAAAGAAAGAAGATTTTCTCCTAATCCCACAATTGAATAATGTTTTCTTTCAAAACAACAACTGGACCCGATCCATAACTGAAGATGTTGTGGGGTAGCTCCAGAACTGAGTTACAAGATGGAGCCAGTGCCACTCACTGTCTTGATCCCTTCAATTCCTTTAATTTCTTCACTGCTTATAAGATTTGTTAATATTGAAGCTTCTGTGTCTAACAATTAAATTTCTAGGTGAGTCAGACTTTGGGTTCCTTTATGAAAATAGCCTATGGATTCTATCAGTCTTAATTTGGTCTATGTTTCCTATTTGGGGCTTGAGAAGAAATGTCTTTTTTCTACTTTTAGTGACATGAATATAACTTCTTTAATGTTTAGGATTCTCAGTTCTCTCTAAGGATAATAAAGCATGTGGGAGGTGTCATCCCATTAGAGTAGGTATCCCAAAACACGTTTACTTGTACTCCAATGGGAAAAATTGGAGGAAAAAACCCACAACAATCTGTTTTCCAATTTCTGAAATAATTATTTTACATTAGGAACTGAAGAAAATGAAACTGAGTCTTAGCCAGCATGCTTTGTAATTCTGCAATAGAGGGTAAAACTTGAAAATTAAACATCAGGGTGATGACATATTGAGCATGATTACAATGTCAGGCTGACTCCCGATTTGCTCAGCACTTACTCATTGTTGCAGAGAATTAGTGGTGGGGAAGAGTGTGTAGGAGACATTTTGCAATAAACTCCAGAAGAATTTTCATCTGAAGATATTGAGCCAGATATTCTGCTATTTATCCTTGGTTTTAGCCTTAGTGTCTATACATACAATGTTTCATTGAAAGATTTACTGAGAGGGATCACCTGTTGACTGAGAAAAACATTTGGGCAGGCAAACAAGGTAACAAGTAACTAGAAACTCAAAAAAGGGTTTTGAGTAATTAAAAACCAGCCTAATTGCTATTAACATCGCTGTCTAAGGAAAATAATTCCATCCACCACACATTTATCTAGTATTTCCATAGTGTCAGGCCCTTCCCTAGGTACTGAGGATGCCAAGGTAAAAAAAAAATTAATCCCTCAAGGAGCTCATGGAACCCTAACCTTTCAGAAGCTGTCCCTTTCATCTAGGATTAGGGTCCTTCCTCTACTTTATCATAGTTTCTGGATTGGAGTTCATAGTCTTTAGAGCAAGAAAGGGAGAGTTTTAGGGACCATCCAAATGCAACAGCCTAATTCTACTGAGGAGGAAGTGAAGGTGCAGGGTGGGTCAGGAACTTGTCCAGAGTCACAAAGGCAGTAAATGGCAGAGCACGGATTCAGAATCTGATTTTTCATTCTCAAAAGATGGCCCTTTTTTTATCTGCCTTTCCACACTAGTCTGGGAGTCACACCCTCTACGCAAGATGTAGTCTAGGTGTGACCCAGGTGCCACAGGTGAACCTTCTGTAGAATGGCCCTTGGGTTTCAGGGGAGGGATTGGGAACCAGGACTTGCCCCATGGGACCCGAGATCTTTACTTCATGCATTGGCAAACAGGAATACGGACTCCCCAGCTAAGAAAGACTCAAGCTTGTACACTACTGCCACTGGCCTCTCCAGCTTGGGATGGCAGGGAGCTAAGGACTGTACCTGAGGCTCGGGGTGCTCCAGACCCATCCAACATCAAGGGAGCCAGGACCACGTTCACAGTTTAGTTCTGGCAGGACAAACAAAGGGCAGACATCTCTGCAAGGACCGGGTGTCCAAGTGCTCAGTCTCTCTGTCCTCTGCACTTGGGCTCCAAGGGGATCTGGAGCACATTTCTCCCTCGGGAGCAACAGAAGGTCGATGTTCCCACTTTCCCTTAAGCCCCCTTCCGTCACCCAAGACTGGGCAGATTGGGGCTTGCCCATCGCCCACTTGATGGCTTTGGGCGGGGAGGAGGCAGGAGCTGGGCTTGGATGCTTCGGCAGGGACCAGGAGGCACCTGGCCTGGGGCCTCCAAAAGCCCCGTTAAAGGGCAAATTCTGCCGCTTTCTTGCTGTGTGACAAGGGATAATTCTCTGAACCTCCTTTCGCTTCCTCAATTTCTCCCGCTGTCAAATGGGGGAGGGGTTGAACTGGAAACGCTCCAAGGACGCTCCCAGGCGGGACATTTCCAGGTTGGGGGCGAATTTGCCCCGGGGGGAGGTGGGGGAAAGAAAGGCTGACCCTTGTGAGTGTGGGTGCGCTCTGTAAACGGTCTGGGGGGGGGGGGTTCCTTTCTTCCTAGCTGCGGGCCGCGCTCTGCCGCTGGGGAAGGAGGGTTGGGAGAAGGGAAGAGGGACAGAGGGAAGGAAAAAAGGGGAATGGGGAGCTAGAAGAAGGCCGAAGCCGGGAGGCAGGGCAGAGAGGAGAGGAGGGAGAGGGAGGAGAGGGGGGGCGACAGACCAGGGAGGACTCAGTGGGGGGGAGGGATGCAGGTTGCACGTCGTGCTCCCCCATCTCCCTTCCCTCCGGTGCCGGGCGGGGGCGGGGCGGGGCGGGGCGGGCCCCTCCTCCTTCCCCTCCCTCCGCCCGGCCCTCCGCTCCTCCTGCCCCGGGCTGGTTCGGCTTGGCCCAGAGTGTGCCGGGCCGGAGCTGGGGCTGGGCTGGGCAGGAGCCGCAGAGCCGCCCCGGTGCCTCTTGGGCTGGTGCTCGCCCCCGCGCTCACACACACAGACACTCGCGCGCGCGGACACACACACACACACACACACACAAACACACTCACACACTCACACTCACACACACACTCACACACTCACACCCCACGCACGCTCAGGGGCAGCTCCCTCCGGGAGGGGCCAGGCAGCCGGCTGTGCCCGCAGCAGCCGCAGGAAGGGAGGGCAGGAGGGCGGGCGGCGGGCGGCGGGCGGGCGGGGATGCCAGCTCGCCTTGGCCGCCAATGTTTCACTGGAGCAAGTGGAAGAAAAGGATGGGAGCGTCCGTCTCGTCCTCCGCGGGCGCCGCGGCCAGGAGGCCGGTGTTCGACGAGCGCGAAGATGGT
>JAJPUD010003555.1:162001-180769 GCA_023553655.1 Myrmecobius fasciatus | reverse complement strand
CTAGGCGGGGGAGGGGGGGGGGCTCTAACTAACTTGGCCTGGCATGTGGGAGGTCCGAGGGGCGCTGAGGCTGGTCCGTGCGTCCGGCTCTTTTGTCCCGCTTGGAGTCCTGCTTTCTCTTCCCACGATCTGGGCGCACTGGGTCTTTTCTGTCTCTCCTCTCGTGTCTCTCTCTCAGTCTCTGATACTGTCTCTGTCTCTTTGTTTCTCCTCTATCTCTGTCCATCTGTCTGTCTCTCTTTCCTCTCTTGTTCTCTCTGTGTGCCTCTGTCTCTCCTTCCTCTCTCGTTCTCTGTCTCTGTCTCTTTCCTCTCTCTTGTTCTCTGTCTCTCTGTGTGTCTCTGTCTCTCTTTCCTCTTTCTTTTTCTGTCTCTTTCTGTCTCTGCCTCATCTCTGTCTCTCTCTTGGTCTCTCTTTTCCTCCCCCTCCCTCTCCTTTCTTCATCCTACCCCCTTGGACAGTTTAAGGGAAGGCGTGCACAGAAAACCCCCCCCTTCCCCCCCTTATTTGACAGGAGCTGACCAGCCCTCTTTTCCCTCTTCTGTCCCAAGCTCAGCGCCTCCTGGCTCATCTGCAGAATTTGCCCATGGATGCTTAGCCTTAGACTTTTCTGGGCTGTGGGGGTTCCCTGAGCCCCGAGCTCTGGAAGGGGAATGAATCCCAGGCAGCCCGTGGTGCTCTGGCCTGGACAGAAGCCCCGTCCCTCACTCCCTGCCTCCTGGGGCTGGATTTGGGGCTGTGCCCCTTGCAGGCAGGGGGCTGGCATTTGCAGGCAGGGTGTCACTTTTGATGGATTGTCCCTGGCTTAGAAGGCAAAAGCCATCCCTGGAGCAGAGTGCACTTCCTTGCCTGGGGATTCAAGTGGAGAAATGAGGTTGAGCTAGCAGTCTGATTTATAATGACAAATCTTTCTCCGCATCTGTAGAAGGACCCCCCCCCCCCCCAGCCACTTGGAGTATTCTTTGGCAGATGTCTGAACCCACTTGAGCTGGGCTGCTCAGTCCCAGCGTGTCTCCCTCCTGGGCATGAGATGCGTAAGCCAGCCTTGCCACAGGCCTCGAGAATGGCTTGGGCCCCCCCTTCCCAGGAGAGAGGCCCTTCCCAGACCCTTTAGACATGATCACACTTGCGTGTTCACAAGCAGAGCTGAGCCACCGGCTCTTGTTCCAGAGAGGGGCCAGTCCCTGCACCTGCAGTGAAAGCGTGGGTACCAGGCTGACTCCCCGTTCCTTTTCTGTCCTTGCCTCTCACATGAATAAATGAACTTTCATCATCACTGGTAGGCAGAATGAATTTAGCATCAAAGCAAGTCAGGTCGGGGCTCCATTTACTTTCTGCAAACCCATCCGAACCTTTCCCTGAAACTTCCCCCTGGTCTCCTTTGCTCCAGCTCCTAGCTGAATTGTGTTCAGTGCTGACAGTGAGTCAGTCAGCAAGCATTTGCTAAAGCAAAGATTTGAGTTTAAGGCAAAAGACAATTTATGTTCTCCAAGAGCTCCCATCCCAATGGGATGCCAGTGATGAGGTACAAAGGAGAGAGAGGATTTCTTGGGCCAATCAGCGGCAAGAGGACCCTGGCATTAAGGGGGGTCAGAAAGGCTTCTTGGAAGGTGTGATTTTATTTGGGAGTTGAAGGAAATCAGGAAGCCCAAGGCAGGGAAGAACAGGTGCCAGGGGAAACTGGTTGGATGCCAAGGCCAGGGTGCCTTCTGTTTCCCATCTAGGAATATTCGTTTCCTGCATTTCAAGCTCGGAGAGAATCCACATTCAGACTTCCAGGCTTGGGTCCAAGCCTAGCACCCAGAACAAGATAATAGAAAGAGCAGAGTTGAAAAAAAGGGCTCACAGTATGCTTTTAGTTTTTTTTAAACCTTTTCCAAACGAGTTGAAATCCATAATTTTCATGTGCATTCATGTGGAGGAGCTGGGCCGGGCCCTTCTCCTTCACTAGAGTCTAGTGCCAGTGGGAAAGAAGGCCAGCCTCTTTGATTCTGATAAATAATTTAGTCATCACGGCAAATCAAAAGACACAAACCAAGCACCAGCGCTACTGTTGGCAAATTTTAGAATACACAACGGTGTTTATTCCAAGTGGAAACATGAAGGTGAAGCGCCGTTTGTGTTAGGACCGAAGGCTAGGGCCTAGGAAGGGTCACTGCCTAATGCTCCGGTCAGCTAATCAGCCAGTTAACGGGCACTTATTAAGCACTTACTGTGGACCAGGCACTGAGCTAAGCCGAAAAGTTAAGGTGATAAAGATCCCCTTTTGGAGGACCTACCAAGGATAAATAGGACCTTCATCCCTGATATCTAATCTCACACATGCAGATTTTGGTGACTGGACCAATGATAACCTTGTGTGTTTCCAAAAGGTGACAGGCAGGAGAGCCATGGGTAGAGGAGGATGGCATTTGGAGCAAGAGCTGGGTTGGAATCCTGGCTGTGCCCCTGATTCAGGACCGGGCAAGGCCCGAGGGCCAGCTGCTTGTCGGAGACAAATTGAACTGGCCAGGAAGCAGAGCTCTGACTGGCTACAGAATGAGCTCTGGGAAGCTCTTTCCAGTTTAGAACAGGAAATCAGGTCTAGGAATTGGCCAGGGGCCGTCACAGGTAAATGTGACTGGGGAGAAGCCCACATTTACTTTTGCACGACTAAACGGCCAAAATCCATGGACTTAACACAGACTATTTTCAGCCATGGGAGCCAGGATTTTTCTCCTGGACAGCACTGTGTTATGTTCCAGAACTCAGGACTTCATTAAGAAAGCAGAAGCCCTAGAATGATTTTTGCTGCTGAATTGTGAATGAACTTTCCGGGGCACTTTTGTTCTTTGTCCCTCAGTCTTTCACTCATGCCCGCTTCTCGGTGACCCCCTCTGGGGTTTTCTTGGCAGAGATGTTGGAGGGGCTTGCCGCCTCCTTCTCCAGCGCTTTTTACAGATGAGGACACTGAGGAAGGGAGAGTTAGACGATTTGTGACACGGCTGAATTCAGACTTGGGAAGATGAGCCTTCCCTGCCTCCTGGCCCGGTTTTCCATCCCCCGAGCCCCCGAGCTGCCCCCTTTTGTGCCCAGTAGCCTGCAGACTTGCCCCTCTCTGAGTTCTCTATTAAAGCAGCATTGAATGGGCCCGGCGAGTCGGTGCAGAAAACCCCCCGAAAAGTGAGGGACGCCGCACTGCGCCCTTCACAATCCTGGGCCTGGCGGCCGGGGCGGGGTGTCAGGGCCGCAGTTCTCCCAGTCACGCTGCAGCTGGAGAGCGGGGCTGGTGTGTGTAACGGGCCGGGAGCCTGGCCACGGATAGCCCAGCTCTCGACAGCCAGGTCTGCTGGGGGCGCTGTGGCTGGTCAACCCCCCGGAGGAGCTCGTACAGAGCACAGCCTTTGGCCTGGGCAGTGCAGGGGCCGGGGGCGGGAGCCTGGGACGGAGCGCTCCCCTGCTTTAGGTGGGTAACACTTAATTTGGGGTTCTGGGCTCTCTCTCCACTATTTGCTTTTTCAATGTCGCTTCTGAGGATATTTCAAGCAGTTCGGCTGTTGTGCGGCTGTACTTGCATTTACCGGTTCCAACTGGTTGCCATGGAGACCTCTGAGCCCTCGTGACGATTTTCTTAAATAAAAAAGCCAATGAATGCTTCAAATTGACTACATCACATTTATAAAAATAAGGAGGAGGAAGGTCATTTAACCAAGCATCAGGTAAATTTCAGCTTGAAGAAACAGTGCGGGCGAGCATCGTTCTCCGTGTTCTTGGTGACCACGGCAGCCGATGGGGGGGGGGGGACCACCTTCAATTGACCACCCATGAGGCGTGCTCCTCCCATGCAGGGTTTCTTCAGTGGGGGCCGGGGTCTCTTCCCCCGATCAAACACCACCTTCCCCCAGGATTCGTGTTCCTGCCTCTGCCTCCCATAGGAGAACAAAGCTGCTGCTGGACTAAACTTTTATAGGATGTCAAATCTGGGCCACTGAATGCCACCCCCCAGCTCTAGGGCTCTCCAGTCCCGAATCTTTGGTGTTCTCTGAGAGAGAACTCTGAGAGAGGAGAATAATTCAACCCCTTAAGCATGGTTTTATTGCTGGATTACGACTTAGTGTCCTCCCTAAAACTTCATCTTTTTAAAAAATGAAACAAGCAAAGTTATTGAATGCGCCTGATACAAGTGACAAAAAGTTCCACAGCCACAATTTACTGCAAGATGGGCCTTGCGGGGCCAGCCAGCAGTGAGCACTTGATGTGAATTCTATTGCCTCTTTTGCAAAAGTTTTTTTTCAGATGTTGCATGTCTTGTTCTTGCGGCTCTGTGTTCTGTCCTCTCCAAGACTTTTCCAGTTTCACTGAGTTTTTCGTAATCGTCATTTCTTGTGGCAGAATGATATGCCATTTTACTCATCTGCCAAGATTCATTTAGCCAGTCTGCAGTCTTATACAATTCAAAATTGTTTCCCACACTGGTTGGGCTGATTCCTCTTCCTCTGGACAGTCTGTCACTGTGCTTATCTTCCTGCCGCCTCTCTGGCATCTACTGTTTTTGTCTTTTTCGGTTTTCTGGAGGTGAGGTGACGCTTCAGAGTGAATTCAGCTTGGATTTCTCTTCCAGTTAATAGAAAAGCAGAAATATAACACATTCTTCCCATGCTATAACTCATCAAAATGTCTATATGAAAAACACGAGCAAAAGAAAGCGATCCATCTGGAGACTAAGAATATCAAAGAACCATCATAGGAACAATAAAATTTTAAAAAGAGTGCAAAGAATTAAGCAATATATGCAACTTTATAAGATGTAGATAGATCGTTGTTCAGAGGGAAAATGATCTGCAGGTATATTTTCATAAAATAGAAAGAGATTAAAGCACTAAGCATGACGTTTTGAAAAGTAGGAAATCACATTAGCCCCACACCGTGAACAAAAGAAGAAATTTTGTGAATCTAATGAGAAATAGCTAAAACTGAAAATAAATGTACTAAATGGACAAAACTGAGTTTTTGAAAGCAACTAATTGATGATGAATGATTGAATTTAAAGATAATTTAAAGGAAATAGGTGATTATTTAGAAAAAAAATGCATTAAAAGAACAAAATAGTTTCAGTGACAGTCCAGAAAAAGTTCTGAGCCTAGATTTTTGGTAGGAGGCTTTCTCTGTTTTAGAATTGTACTTTACTGCTGCCTGGCACTCTATCCATACATATTGGAAACTATCTCTGATCTAACCTGGGTGACTGATACCGTTATTACTGTTATATCAGAGATAAGAAGAGAATCAGGTGAACCTGAGATACCTCTCTGACCTATAAAAAGCCAGATGGCCCTATTGCCCATCAGGATGTGAGCCTGTTCTATATGACAGCCTAAGGTCAGAGCAGGACCAAGAACCCAACGTGTCTTGAGCACCATGTAAGCCCCAAAGATCACCACATGAGGAAGTCATGTTCCCTTCTGACATTGAATTCTGTGCTTCTATAATCCCTGACTAAATTTTACCACCCAAATTAGATAATTAGAATTGATATCAACATATAGGTAAGATTAAGTCATTCTTTAATAGTGAATTGGTCAGAAGATAGGAGTAGTTGTCTAAAGAAAAAAATGAAAGCTATCAGCAAAAATAAAAAAAAAAGGTAAAATCATGAAAAATTACTTTGGGGACACAAGTTTCTGGAGGAAGCAGAAGTCCTCAAATGTGAGGGGAGAAGCTGCCAGTTAAGAAGTGGTCCAGAGGAGAGCTTCTTTGGGTGGGGTGGGGTGAATTCAGGTACAATCAATTTGAATTGACATCCAAACATTCATTTGAAAAGAGATGTCAGCAGCTTCTTTTCTGAAAAATGAGAATAAGTAATAATAATGGACTCATTTCCCAGAGTGTGGTGAGGGGAACCAAGACCCATTTAAACGTGAGTTGTTTGTTGCCCATGTCTACTTTTCTTTCCAAACCCCGAGTATAGATTGACACGGTGTCTTTGGAAAATGTTGCCGACCTTTCCTAGTGTCCCAGTTAGGTGACGAGAGGTGTTCCCTGAAGCCCAGGCTGCTGTCACCTTCACAGCCAGGATAGATGTGAAGAACCTTCTCCCAGCTCTAGCAGTCGGAGGTGGAGGAGGTCCCCCGCCCAGCCCCACTCCTGAAAAAGTTGGTAAAGGATGAACTTTGTACTTCCTAGTCCAATTTTGCAGTATAGCACGTTTCAGCTCCATCTTAGATCTGTCCATCTGGATGTGCATTTTAGAATGCTAAAAATAAGCCTCTTTTTCTTAAAAAAATTAGCCAGCTATTTTGAAATAATGTAAGAATTGACAGTAGCTTTGTCTCAGGTCTGAGGAAGAGAGGGGGGGATGTGGGGTGTTGGCTAAAGCCCTGGGCTTGGAGACCCAGGCTAAAACCTTCCGGTCCTATTTGCTAGCTCTGTTGCCCTGGGCTGGTCAGCTGCTCTGTCTCAGTCTCAGTTTCCTCTTCTGCACATAGGGATAACCATGCTGGGAGTGCCTTCCTCAGGGTAACATTAAAGCCCCTTGGAAATGTCCATCATTCATATCGAGGCCACCTCCTTCCCAGAAGCAGGCCTCGAATGAGGGATTTGTCCCCAGAGCTGCTCCTGAAAGCCGTGTCCAAGAGGGGCTGCAATCTCTATTGGTGGAGGCCCTGTCTACCTGATGATGAAAAGAAAGCCTTTTGGGGTCCTGTTGGGCCTTCGCTGCCTTGTCATCCAGACCTCATTTGTGAGACTGACCAGGCTGGAAGGAAGCTCCTTTCCTCTGGATTGCTACTTATTTTATTTTATTTTTTACTGAAGTGATTGGGGTTAAGTGACTTATCTAGGGTCACACAAAGGGAAGTGTTAAGTGAGGGATTGCTACTTATTTACCTGTACCCAGGGAGGAAGAAAGAAGGCAGGAGGGCCTTCATGCCCCTGCTGCCAGGAGCTTGTCTCTCATTGTTTGGAGGGAGAACGTGAGGGGAGAAGAATCTCCTTCCCTCCTTGTAGGAAGGAAGGCCGAGTGACAAAAGCTCGGGGCACACCCCCTGAGAGACAGCGCTAGTTCTCCCCAGTCCCCGGCTTTTAAAAATTAATTTTTATTTTTTTGCAAATCAAGTTTAACTTCTCTCCTTTGCCCTTCCCTGCCCTTCCCACAAGCCCCACCGAGAAAGCAAGAACAGTAAGACCTTTTACCCAAGTGTGCTCAGGCAGAGCGTGCATTGGCCGTGACCAGAAATAAGCTGCCCCCCACCCCTCCTCCCGGGGTCGGCAGCCTCTGGAATCCTGCTCTCCCACTGAGAGGCTCAGAATGGCTCAATGCCTACTTGCAACCGCCAGCCCCCTTCCTGGGGGAGCTGCCAGGCCCCGCCACAAGGGCATTGAGTTTGAGCATTGATGGATCATTGCACATGTTGCCTCTTGCAGGGAGAAAGACCCTTAGGGCCCCCCGAAAACCTGAGCTCCTCCTTCCCAAGCAGCCTGGAGACCATGACCACCCTCTCCATCCCGCCATCTTTGCCCACTGTTCTGGGTTGCTGGGCTCTGAGCTCTCACCCGCCATCTTTTAGCCGTCTCTGCTCCCTCTGGGTCCCGGGCCCGTTTGGGGACCCTTCCCCTTGTGCCTTGCTCTAAGCTCTTGATGAAAAGGTTCCAAGTGCTGGTTCATGCAGCGCCCAGTGCACACCTGCTGCCATGTTGTCTCTGAAGCAGTGAGGAGGGCAGCCTTCTAAACTGTCCTGAACACGCCTGACGGAATGAGGTGCTCTGAGTTCTGCTTGGGTGCTCTGCCCTGAGGCAAAACCTGCCCTCAAGGAGCCGGGGTTCTATCAGAAGCCCCCCTTGTAAGCACTCGGCAAACACTACTTGCCAGGGTCGGGCCAGCTATGGCTCCATGGCGCTGTCTGGTCCTTCTTGCCCCTCCTGCCCGTGCTTTGCCAGGCGTGTGTCAAGTTCACTGGTATTTGCTCACTGTCTTTGCTTCCTTGGGCATCCAGGATGATCTTTGCCCATGGCTTCTCTCTCACTTGCCACAGTCTCCTGCAGGTCCCCGGCAGTGACTCTGTAGTCCTATGTCCTCCTTCAGTCCCTAAAGACACCTGGCAAGGGGACCCCGACCCCTGGAAAGCAGTCAGGGGATCACTTGCTGCCACCCCTACTTAATTTGGGGGTTAGCTTCCCATGAGCCATTTCTGTTCTGCCCTCTCTAGCTCAAAGACAATTCTTGGCAGAAAACCAGAAGAAAACCGCTGTTCCTCTGGCGTCTTTTATCCGTGGCTCCTGAATGCCAGCAGCAAGCTCTGCCTGGGTCAGGGTGCCCTTTCCCCCCACTTCCCTGAAAGAGCTTCCTCCCCGTTCAGTCCTCTCCGGCCTGGGCTCATCCTGACCACGCTCTCCCTTGGGAGGTGCTCTGTGGCCTTCCCCTCTGCTTCCATGTTCTACACGGTTCTGGACCCTCGACGAAATGTAAGGAGGGTATTTTTTCCCTCTTTTTTGTATTTTTTTTAAATTAAAGCTTTTTATTTTCAAAGCATATCCATGGATAATTTTCAACATTAACTCTTGCAGAACCTTGTGTTCCAATTTTCTCCCCCCTCCCTTTCCCCTCCCCTAGATGGTAAGTGGGAGAATATGGGAGAAATATATGTTAAATAGGGAGGATGCTCTTTAGCCCTATTGCACAGAAGAGTTAGCTGAAGCTAAAAGGTTCTATGTCGTGCCCAAGGCCAAGGAGGTCAGAGCCACGAATCCCCCTTCGAGGAATATTGGGGGTTTACTTTCAGGGACCGTATATGGGAAGAACTCTTATTCTTGTACATGGTGGTCTCCGCTGCTCCAGGTCTAAAGAGCTGCAGGGTAGGGAAGGGGTTGGACTCAGAGCTGGCAGCTGCTGACTTTGTCTTCCCTGCCTGAAGCTGTGAAGTCTCCTTCTCTGCACCATGGGGGGCAAGGACCCAGTGGCCTAAATGCCCGCCACTCTCCTGGGGTTGGCGAATGCCTCCTGCTGTGTGGGGGGCTTCAGTCTCTCTTGTCCACATCACTACCATCTGACCATCTCAGAGAAAAAGTGGCTCCCACTGCCTCTGGGATCAGTGATCAACTGGCTCCCATTTACCTTGCCAGCCTCTTCTTCATGAACCCCCCTTCCCCCCCCAGACTGGTCTGCCTGCCGTTTTCGGATTTTGACATTGTGTTGCCCCCCTCCATACTTTTTTCCCAGTCAGTCTCTATTTCCAGAAGGCTTTTCTTCCTGCCTCCCTCTTCCTGTCTTCCTTCTCAGCTCGTATCCTGCATCCATACAGTCATATGTCATAGACTCCTCTATGAAGCCTTTTTGGACCCTGCAGGCATTAGTGCCCCCTGCCCATTTGTCTCTGAATCTCTGGGAGTGCAATGCATTGTGCCCCCTCCGTAGCACAGGCCCAGACAGAGGGGGTACCTAACACAATTTGCTGATTGCATCGGATAAGGATCCTGTGGCATTGAAGGGAGCTGCCAAACTGATGAAATCATGGCTTCTGAAAGAAATGTAAAAGCAAAGGACCAGATTTAGAATCAAGACCAGAATTCAAGTCCTACCTCAGACAACTGCTAATTGTGTGGCCCTGGATGAGTCATGCCCTCTACCTCAGTTTCCTTATTTGCAAAATGACAATCTTAGATTCAGGGGCCTTTGAGGTCCCTGCCAGCTCCAAGTCTGATTTTATCATCTAAATTTGTTTCAAAGAAAGAAGTATTTTTTTTTTGAGCTGACATTTCTCCTCACTTTCCCACTCTGTGTCGTCTTCACTACAGTCCTTTGTAAATGAAGTCATTTGCCAGTGGTTCTATTTTAAATTGAAACTGCCCTCCAACTCTGTCAGAGCCAGACTGGGAGTTCGAGAGGGTGAACGCGGGACTTAGGCTGGGAAGGAAAGTGATTAAAGATGGATTAAAATACATGTTTGGGAAAGTCATGCCAAAATGTACATTTTGAATCCTCCCTTCACTCCCACTGCTCGCTCCTCCTATTCCTCCACTCCAACAGATGTCATCTGGTTGAGATAAAGAAAGAAAAGTCATTTCTGAAGGGACAGATAGGACCTTTGAAAAGTGAGCTTTTTGCTATATTGTTGTTGAGTTGTTTCAGTTGTTTGACTTTTGGGGGTTTTCTTAGCAAAAATACTGGAGTGGTTTGTCATTTCCTTCTTCAGCTCATTTTACAGATGAGGAAACTGAGGCAGACAGGGTGAAGTGACTTGTTCAGAGTCATACAATAAATGTCTGAGGCCAGATTTGAATTCACAAAGATGAGTTTTCCTTACTTCAGGGCTGGCACTCTATCCACTGCAGCGCCTCCTAGCTGACCCTCCAGGCCTGGCACTCTATCCACTGCAATGTCTCCTAGTTAGCTCTCTAGGCCTGGCACTCTATCCACTGCAGTGCCTCCTAGCTTCTCCTCACAGATTTTTCTCTTTTTTCAAGTTTTTCCTGGAGCTGTGGTAGAATGGAGGAGACTGTGAGCATTCTCTTACTTGAGCTCTTCTGCCATGGACATTTGAGCAGTTTTAGGGCCCAGCTGCTTATTCAAATGTAGGTTGGATGGATGGATGAAGGAAGGAACAAGTGCTTTTTAAACTCTGACTCAATCCTGGGGATGCACGTAAGAAAACAGACAGAACCTGTCCTCAAGGAGAGAATTGTGTGTGAGTGTGTGTTTGTGAGAGTGTGTGTGTGAGTGTGTTTGTGAGTGTGTGTGTGTGTGTGTGTGTGAGTGTGTACTGTGGCCAGGAAAAGGAATTTTGTTTGGGAAATGCCAGGGATGGGGAGGGTGGGGGGTGGGGGGAGCCACATCATTGGCAGTGGTGATTTGATTACTATTCTCAAATTAAGAGATAGAAACTCGGTAGGGGGAAAGGAGGGGGCAGGCTGTGTGATGGCTTCTGAGGTCCCTTCTGGCTCTGCCATTCCCCAAGTCTGTGACATTTCTGCTCTCTCCTTCTCTCTCTCTCTCTCTCTCTCTCTCTCTCTCTCTCTCTCCCTCCAGTTATTCCCCCCCCCCCCAACTTCCGTGTCACACAATCTCTGATAATGTGTTAATTGCTAATAGGGTAGAGTGAGAATGGCTTCCCAGGGGATCCAGAGTTGCATTTTGCATCTTAATTTGCATGGCTTTCTCCTACCCTGTGTTCTCATCAAACAGGACTGTTTTCTGTCTCTGCCCAGACTGCCCTAAAATGCTACATCCATGTCAACAAGAAGCACCTGTCACACTAGGAAAATGTGAGTCCCTTGGTGCAGGACTTTCTCCATTGTTATTTTGCATTTCCATTACTTACCAGTGATCGGCACACAGGAGGTTCTTGGTAAATGTTCACTGGATTGAATTTAAAGCCATCTCTTACTTAGTTTTAGTCTCAAGGGATCCTGCTTCATGAGATTGTAGTTGCCACATTTTAAAAACTAGTTTCTTGGTCTTTGCAAAATTACATAGGAATAAATAAATCACTTGAAGGAAAATAATACTACTATCCTTTGTCTTTAGATCTCCCACATTTTATAATATGTCCCTTCCAGAGAAGGTAACTCAGAGGTCACTGATTTCTGCCCTCCTAGACAAAGTTCCCCACCCGTGGCCTCCAACTTTACAAGGAAAGCAGTGGGACTAGGCATCTTCTTGGCTCTTTCCTCTGGAAATAACCCAAGCCAGCAGAAAACCTGTTGTTATTTCCACTGGTAGTATCATCATTGTTCGAATTTCCTAGCACTTTCTTCACTCAGCCTCAGCTCTTCCAAGTCTCCCTGTGAGTCTCTATGCCCATCATGCTCATTACCTCTTACTGTGCACTCATATTCTGCTACCCTCACATGCTTCGACTTACTTAGCCTTACTCAGCTGGGTGGAATGGATTTGTTTCCCTTTCTTTGCGACCATAATTTTTTTTTCATGTCTATGTAACTCTCAAAGCTAAAAGGAGAGGAGGCTTTTTCTTTTGAACCTTTGGATTTTTTGGGTTCGATGCTTAAGAGAAAACCCAGTGAATTTCAAAACGAAGCTCTTGGATATTTTAAAGCAAGAAGGGGAGAAGCTAAGCTGATTGATCAGAATCTAGATTTTGGTCCCTGACAAGGAGAGCAGGTTTGTTGGGATCCCAGAATGCCCACTTCAGAAATGCCCATTGGTAGCACAATTGAGTTCTCACTGAGTGTGTGCTTTGTCATATGGTTGGGTTCATCATAAATAGGATTCAATAAAATCAAGTCAAGAAGCACACATTCTGTGGCAGGCACTGGGCACAAAATCACGCCTGCCCTTAAGGGACTCATAGTCTAATGATCTGATGGAAAAAGGGTTTCAAAATCATTTTAACATATGCCGATGTCACATGGCTGTGGATCATGGAACTCTAAGGATCCTCCAAGTGTCACTTGTCAGGAGCCCCAAAGTGGGATAGAGATGGACTTGGTGGGTGCAGCAGAGTGCTGAGGGTGGAGAAGTGGCTCAAAGCCCCATCAGTGGTATGGGGGGCACAGTTTGGAAGGACTCTGGCAACTGGACACCCCTCAGAAAAAGCAGCCAGGGTCCCAAGAGTTTTGGATGCCAGGGTCCTGAGAGCTTCGGGTGCCAGAGTCCCTGTAGCTTCTCCACACAATGATGCTGATGCTGATGCCAGTTCTCCAAGTTTTAAGGTCTGCACTAAACTATGAATGGGCAAGGTGCACAAAGGGTGCCCCCTCTGCTCTTCCCCCTTTCCTCAGCCACTGCAAGACCAGGCTCACCCACTTTGGGCTTTATTGGTTGAAGGAGGTAGGGGCAGGGAAAGAGAAGTTCACACATGGTCCTGCCCCTTAAAGGAAGTGGATCCCAGTGGTTTTAGTCTCTGGCCTTGATTTTGCCTCCCAAGGCTACAACTAATCAGGCAGGCCTCCTGGGCAAGCTACAGCAGCTCCTGAGCCAAGAAAGACTTGGACACCCAAGTTCCCCCCATTCTTTGTCCTAGCCGAGCCTCAGTGCCCTCAGCTGTGCAAGGGGGTGATCACCAGTCAGGCCCCTAACAGAACCAAGGGATCACATAAGAGGATGCATCAGCGCTCTCAGAGCTTTACTGATCCGGGCATCTTGATGTCTTCTTCACTCCCCAAAATCTCCTTTCCCGTCCTTCCTCGGCCTGTCAAAGCCAAGGACAGCGTTTTGTAAAGAAGCGTTTTGACAACTAACCAGTCCAGTACCTGAGCATTCGACGTGCTCCCCCCCAGACCCCGACTTCCTTTGGGGCCAGCTTTGGCCATGGCAAGGAAGCGGGGTTGAGTCGGCTCTGGCTTGTTGCTGCTGTTGCCGGCTCTTTCCACCTTTCCTTTAGTCCTAGTGTGTGCTTCTTGGGGGAGACATCTGCTTCTTTTTTTTTCTCTGTATCTCCAGCACCAGGCACACAGTAGGTGCTTAATAAATGCTTGTTGATTGAGGGATGTTTCTGTCTTAGCTTTTGCTTGCACCCTTCAGGGATTTGACTGCATTCATTCTGTATCTCCCAGAGTTACCGTGAGTAGGTGCTTTGTGAGCCTTCAGGCTCAGGAGAAATCGGTCATGAATGGTCAGGCTCACCCTTAAGGACCAGCGGGATACTACATGCAGAAGGCTCCAAGGAAGGGGCCCAGCCCTGGTGCATTGTCCATGAGCCTACCTGCTCTCTCCTGGTCCCGGAAGCCTGTCGGGAACAGCACATGTGCAGGTGTAGCCTGAGACCAAAGCCCAGGGCCTCTCCTCCCTTCCACCCGACTTGAAGCACCAGCAGGTGCCGTGGCTAGGCCAGGGAAGACAAACAGCAGACTCTGGGAGCTTAGTCCCCCAGGAATGGGGCAGGCTGGGGCTACAAAGTCCCACAGGATGTGGCCAGTGGGATCAATGGGGCTGATTGCAGGCCAGGCAAATTATGGTCCATATTGTTATGGACCTGTGAGAGAAGGCACTACTGGCACGTGGCCGCCTGACCCAGGATTGGAGGGTCAACTATGACCAGACAGGAAATGGTCCCTTTCCCCCTTTGCTTCCAAGTCCACAAAAGTCATGTAAAATTGAGTATTTTGGAGCTCCCAAAGGGGAGAGGCTTTCCCTGCACCCCCATTCCACCTCCCTTCTTCATTAGCTTTCTGCCAAGCCCAATTTGGGGAGGAAATCTTTTTTCTTCTGGTAGTCTTGAAGCCAGCCAAAGGCTCCCAGCCCCAGATTTCTGGGTCCCTTGGCCACAGTGACGTCAGGCCAACCTTTGCCATTCTTAGGAGGATTTTCCTTAACACACATTTTCTTTTTCCTCTTCTAAGATTTCAGGTACAGGGAAACATGATCTCTCCACCACTTCTCTCAGCTTGGGGCAAAACAAAGCCCCAGAACCTTTTATTAGCAGAGACTAAAAATGGTCTAGAAGACCCTTAGCTGGGTATTGGGAAATGGGGAGCCCCAAAGTGGTCCCCAAATCACTGTGGGTTTTTTTGGTCAACTAAATGCTAAATTCCTCGAACAATTTAAATGATCAAGACTGGAATCAACTGAATTGAAATGAAATCCCCCCTGAAGACTAGCTAGCGATGCAAGGCAGATAATTCCACTATAATAGACAGCTAATTTTCATCAAATGCAAAAACAGAGATCAAACTTTGTTCTCTCTCCTTAGACTCCCCCACCAGTCCCCCTCACAGCCTCCCGGAGCCAGCCCCCTAACCCACCTCCATTCATCACTCTCTGCTTTTTTCACTAGGATGTCACCCTGTGTGTGTGTGTGTGTGTGTGTGTGTGTGTGTGTGTGGGAGGGATGAAGCTGGCTTCCTGCCCCTGCTTCAGGTTCAGGAACAGTGGGCACACTTTCTTAAAACGGTCGGACCTGAATTAAGCCACTTTTGATGAAATGCTCTGTGGCAGCCATTTAGGAAGGGCCAAGGAGGGGCTGGCAGCCCGTGCCAAACTTGGGACGAATGAAACTAGCCCTGTTTGGGAAGATCTTAGGATGTGATGGGAGAAATAGGGACACATGTGGACAGAGGTGGTTTGGGAGGGAGGGCATTTGCTGCTAGGAGGGAGGTTTTGTGGAGAGGCTGGTCCCGGCTCTGGGTCTGGGGCTCTGTGAGGAGGGGGGAGGGAGTGCCCTCTGAAGGGCAAAAGCATGGCAATGAGAGATGGGGCCATTCTCTGACTGAGTCTTTGTTACATCAGTGACGTCAGAGCAGTGGGCCTGAGGCAAATGAAGAAGAAAAGCAGACACAGTGAAAGGGCACGTGCCCCTGCAAATATTCAAGTTGCAAATTCAGCTCCATCCAACCAACTTTGATCAGTGGTCCCCATGTGCCTAGGACTGTGACCTCCTCTGCTCTGGTTGAACATCGAGAAAGGGCCCCAAAGGGCAGTTGGGATGGTGGATGGCCTGGAGACCCATGCCCCATGAGGAGAAGTGGAAAGAAGGGGGCATATTTAGCCGAGAGGATGGAAGACTGGAGCCGTTTCTCAGCCCTTGGTCCAGAGGAAAGCACTGAGGATACTTTGGACTCCTGGTCAGGGATAGCTATCCCATAAAATGGATTGCTTGGGAGCTGGTGGGCTCTCCTTCAGGAGAGGTTTTCAGACACAGAGCTGGCCAGAGAGAGACCTGGGAAGTCACCCAGCCCACCCCCTCATTTTATGTGGGAGGAAGCTGAGGTCGAGGCAGAAGAATCAGCACAAAGCAGATACGATGGAGAAATGAAGTATTTTCAGAGAGGAGTCTGGGACAGAAGGGGTCAAGCCAGAGAGACCCATTCTGTGCCAAGGGGTGTCAAGCGGTTGTGGACTATCCCACGCAGGCCAGTTTGGCTGGATTGTTGAATGCATGAGAGAAACAATTATAATAAGGCTGGAAAAAGAGCCCCAAACCAGACTGTTTCATTTCATTTTTAATTAAATTAAATTTTATTTTCAGTTCAGAATTCTCTCCCTCCTACCTCCCCCTCCGCCCCCACTGAGAAATAAAGAAAAATAAAGCTCTCATTATAAACAGGCAGAGTCAAATAAAACAAATCCCTTCATTAGCCGTGTCAAAAAAATACCCCAAACAAAACATGTCTCAGTCTGCTTCCTGGGAGGAAAGGAGTGTGTTTCTTCATTGGGGGACCTCTGGAAATGTCCTCGATTTCCTAAATCTTTCAACGCCGTTTTTCTTTGTGGCCCTGTGGCCACTGGACACCTTCCTGGTTCCTCTGCCTCATTTCACGCCAGGCTTCTCTGCTGTATGTCACAGTAGAATTCCATCACCTCCATTCCCAGGGGAGGGTCTCCCCTTAATCTCAATTCTTTGTCCCTGTGGAAAGAGCAGCTAGAAATCTTTTTGTGCGTGTGTATCATTTCCCTCATTCCCTGATCTCTTTGGAGTTGGAACGAGTAGCACAATGTTGGGCTTGGAGGATGGGCTGTAGTTACTAGTCAGTGATAGCTTTTTTAACCTGCAGCTCTGCGCCTGTTGTCTCACAGCCACCCCAGCATTTGTCCTTTTCCTTTTTTGGTCAACTTTGCCAGCCTGATGAGTGGGACTGGGATGGGTGTGTGTGTGTGAGTGATATTTACTTCTGGAAGAGAGATTCAGAGTGCTTTTTCATGGGCTCCAATCCTCCTGAATTTCTTCTTCTAAAAACTGCCTCTTCTTAAATCTCTGGTCATTTGTAAATTGGCCAATGGTGGACCCAAGGTGTTGTCAGACTGGTGTCTTGGGGCAAGAGGAAGCTTCTCGAGTAGATAAATGGCATGGTTGGATTTGTACTTGAGAGACTGAATAACAGCAACATCTGGAACCAGATATAACTCCAACTGCAGTTTTAATAAAAAGTTTAATAAAACTCCAAATGCAGTTTTTAATAAGAGAAACACCATTGACAAGAAAAATCCTGCAGATCACGAATAATAGGAGAGCTGTTCCAGCTTCCACGTCCCAAGCCCTAGCTTGCAGAGATGGCAAGTAACACAGGCAGGCAGTGCCGGAGAGGGTCCCCAAGGCAATGGCAGATTGTGGGTGGAGCCGCGTCTTGCTGCAGTCACTCTCCAAGGTGGTCTGGAGATTTTGGACTAGAGTCCCCTACCTGCTCATTCTCCTTGGCCCAAGAGGTCAGTGACAAGAAGAAAGGTCCCATGTGGCCAGAGCAAACAAAAAGAGCGCAGCCAGAACGGGAGAAGATGCTTCCACTAGGAGTCTTCTCTCTCAAGCCCCTGAACTGGATTAAGCAAGGGCCTTCTATAATCGTCATGGGCAAGGGCAAGGCTGTGAGGGCAGTCTCTAAAGGAATCACCCCAAGGGGGCAGACCCCCGGAAAGCAAGAGGATCTCGTGGAGTCGGGGTTTCTGGCTTCTGCCCTAGATCCCTTGGCAGCTCTTTAATGACTTGTGTGTGTCTGGTCTCCCTCCCCATGCCCCCCCCCGTTCCTAACTAAGGGTCATCGGTCCCAGAGAGAGCTTCGGGGCTCACCCTGCCAGCCCCGAGCCGAAGTATTCGTGAATTGCCGCAGTAGCCAGCACCTCCGCGCCCCCTTAGGGCACAGACCACGGACAGAGTCCTTCCCTGGACCTCCAGCCAGGCAGATTTCGCCCCATCCTAGTCTGTTCGCCCCCTGCAGCTCCCTGGGGGGTCCTGGAGATGTGGGAAGAGCAGAACTAAGCCTGAAAGCCGGGCCACCCCTGGAAGACTCAGCTTTCTCATCTGTAAAGTGGGTCCGAAATCCTCACCCTTGTGAGCCGGCCAGCACACCTGCTGCTTACGGAAACACCTTCGGCTCCAATCCCCTGACTCCATTCTAGGCAAGGAAACGCGCTCTCCGGCCTCAGGCGCATAAGGCCTTGAGCCTGTCCCCCCCTTCCCCCCCCCAGCTCCGGAGGAACAATCTGCCCCGTGTCTGTCACTGCCCCTCTTCTCCCCCCCTCAGGCCAGAGGGGGCTTCTGGGCCTGAGGAGTCGAGTTCGGAGAAGCCCTGCGCAAAGAGGCTGGAGCTCGGGCGCACGGACGGAGCGCGCCCCGGCCAGGCCCGCACTTGGGCGCCGTGCTTCCTGGGCCGGACTTGGGCCTCAGTGGCCGGGCCCAGCCCCAGTCCCTTCCTCTGGGCAGGGCGGCCTTTGGGTGCTCATACAGCAGCCTCCCTCCTGAGCTATTCCTGGCGCAGCCCCGGCTCTCCCGAAGCACTGGGGACCGGCTGGGGTGTTACACAATGCTCACACAGCCCTCCGGCACCTGCTGCCTCCGCCCACGGAACCCCCCACCCCCACCCCCCAGCCTTGCCGCGGGGCAAGCTCCCAATGTGCGCAGCGGCTGTTCCGCGGGAAGGGCAGTGCACCCCAGCGCAGATGCCGTCCCTCGGGAGTCACAGGTCACGTTCTCGGGGGGATTATTTATAGAGAAGGATTGGGGGGCAGTTCCCAAGAAGCAGAGGAGGGCCAGAAGGCAGGAAGGGCGGCCCTATGCCGAGGGGGGGATGCGGGGGCCCAGATGCGCTCCTCCGGTACCCTGGACAAGTCCCGAGCAAGTGCGGACCGCTTCCTGCTCCCCGGGTGGGCTCCTAGGGGGCAAACCTATGGGGAGCCCGGGTGAGAGCCAGCCACGTTGGGCAGCCGGGAAGCGGGCTCCATGTGAATCACCGGAAAAAGAAAAGGAAACGGCAAGAACCCCAAATCCATGGGGTGTGTGAGCCCGGAAACACTTCCTCATCAGCCCAGTGCTCCCTGCTGACTTAGGCAGCCTGAAGAGGTAGTGAGCTCCCCTTCACTGGAGGGCTCCAAGCAGAGGCTGAGCGGGACAGGTGGTGAGCTCCCCTTCA
>JAJPUD010003555.1:98300-160014 GCA_023553655.1 Myrmecobius fasciatus | reverse complement strand
TCTCTGACTCTGTCTCTCTGTCTCTGTTTCTGTCTGTCTCTCCCTCTCTCTCTGTCTCTGTGTCTCACTCACTCTCTCTGTCTCTGTCTCTGACTTTGTTTCTCTGTCTTTGTCTCTGCCTGTCTCTGTCTGTCCCTGTCTCTCTCCTTATCCTCATATGAGTGAAATGGAGATGTCAGTGTTGGCCCTAAGAGTGGCCATTGCCTCCTCTTACAAGCACTTTTGCTCAGATGCTACCATGTATTCCTTGTATCAGAGTCTCTAGTGAGTTACTGTCCTGGCTGGGGCTTCAGAGCTATCCTTGCTCTTGCCATGGCTTTCCATGCTCTGCCCCTTTCATTGCCCATGAGCTTTCAGCAGGTGTTGGTTGGACTTCTGACCCTCTCTGACCCCTGCTTGAATTCCTTCTGTAGGTAGAGCCCCTGGGGGGGAGCATGGAGCCCCAGGTAATGGGGCTCCCACTCTTCCAGAACAGAATGCTTTTGCATCCTTGCCTGCCCACTCCAGGGAGTGTTTGGGGGCCTTGGAAATATCCCCATCTTGGATGGCTTGAATGATTCTCTTCCCTTCCCAGCCTGCTCCTGATGAGCTGTTTCCATTTGCCACTTCCTCCTTCAGATCCAGGTGCGGTGCCTTCCCTTTGGTACGGGCACATCAGGACCAGGTGATGCCAGACTCACCCAGGGTTCATTTCTGACAGAGTGACATGTCTGAGATCAAGGGAGTGTCACATGGTTAGCCACAAAGCCTTGCCCGTCCCTTGATGTTCTTAGGAGAAATATACAGAGAAAAGGGTTAGACAAAAGTAAAATGAGCTGGATTTTGGACCATTTGAATGACTGAACTAAAGAAGTCATTAAGGATTGGCTGAGCAAGCGGCAGCAAGTCTCCAGTGGAGTGCCCCTGGGATCAGTGTTGGGTTCAGTGCTGTTTAACACGATCAGATTTCAGCCGAGTGACGAGCATTTTTAGGCACTTACTATATGCTAGGATGATGACAGAGATGGTCTGCTCCTCAGATTGCACATGGTGCCAAGCTAATGACCAGTTGGCAGAGTCAGGGTCTGAAAGGATTTTGGCGAGGTATCATAATGGTGATCACGTCTGTTGCCTTTAGTTGAGCACTGGGACTGTGTAAGAACTTAATTTTTTGTACATTTACAAATCGCTTTCTATGTGTTTTCTCATTCAGTCCTCATGATACCCCTGGAAGGTGGGTGCTATGATAAACCTCATCTTACAGCTGGGGAAACTGAGACAAGCAGAGGATGAGTAACTCAAGGGTCACAGAGCTAGTCAGTAGTGGGGCAGGATTTGAATGGAGGTCTTTCTGCTTCAGGGCAGCTGGGTGTGCAGCAGATAAAGCACCAAGACTAGAGTCAAGAAAACCTGAGTTCAAATCCCAGGCAAATCACTTCACCCTGCTTGCCTCAGTTTCCTCCTCTGTAAAATGAGCTGGAGAAAAATCACTCAAGGCTCATCCAGAAATGACTGAACAAGGAACTTGCCGACTGCAGGCTTAGTGCTCTACCCACTGCTCCATCTCACTGTCCAAATGTTCTAAGAGAAGAACCCCAAGGAGAGAGCACTTTGGGCAGAGGAGAATTGGTCTTAGCCTTGGGTTTACACGAGCACTTCCTATGGATGAGATGGGGCAGGTTCCGTCAGAATTTGGGCTGGAAAAGATGGGCTTGCCAGCTCTGAGGGAGTGTTCATGGAGTGGACAACTACAAAGGCTGCTGAAGGGGGGCATGGAGGCCAATCGGCGCCGATCTGAAGCTGGCCCCTGGGCTTAGATCAGGCAGCTCCAGTTCAGGATGGTGAGCAGAAAGAGCCCTTCCTGTGGAGCTGTCCCCAAGGGGGAGGGGATGATGGCAGCAAAGCGAGTTCCTCCTCCCCGGAGGTCTTCAAGTGGGGGCTGGATGGTGGGGTGACCCTGAACTGCCTCTGGGGCCCCTTGCGACTCTGAGACTCTGCCGCTGCCTTTTTAGATTGCTTGCAAGGATGCCATCAGACACTCACCCAAGCCTGGGCCGGCCTTCCTGAGAGGCTCTGGACCTTCACTGGACCAAAGTCACCCAGTCCTTTTGATCTTATGCTTCCGGATATTCCCAGATACTCCCTGGCTGAGTCTGAGGACTTTCTTCTTCTTTTTTTGAAAATCAGGACATTCGCTCTCCTCCCGCTCTGCACTGTCCCTCTTTCCTTTCAAAGGTCGCAACAAGAGCTCATTAATCTCTTCCAGGAGCTTTTTTAGCACCTGAGAATGTAGTTCACCTGGGGAAGAGGGATTGGAATCCCTTGCAGGCCCTGGAGCTCCTGGATAATGACCCGCAGCCTCTTTGCCTCCTCCCCTGCTACCTGCCAGAAGCTGTCAAAAAGGACAGCTTGGAGGAGAATGGGAGTCACCAACTCTGTCCCTTCCCATGGGAAGGAGGACCCCCAGGAATGGCCTTCAGACCTGCCTCTCTCCTTGGCAGACCCCAGGGCTGTTCCGGGTCAGTGGTCCTCCCCCAGGTTAGTGGTCTTCTCCTGGATCAGTGGTCCTCCCCTGAGTCAGTGGTCCTCTCCTGAATCAGTAGTCCTCTCCTGGATCAGTGATCCTCTCCTGAGTCAGTGGTCCTCTCCTGAATCAGTAGTCTTTCTCTAAGTCGGTGGTCCTCCCCTGAGTCAGTGGTCCTCCCCCAGGTCAGTGGTCCTCTCCTGGGTCAGTGGTCCTCTCCCAGATAGTGAAGGATGGGGAGCTCTGTTGGCAGTAGACAAGGAGCCACTGGATCCAGAGAGGGAAGGTGAGTGAAAGGGGATGATTGAAGAGGCAAGCTTCAGGAGCTCAGGCAGTCAGTCAATAACCGTTTATTAGGTGTCTTTATTAATAATTATTCACTAAAGAGGTAATTGTCATCTTATATAATGTATTATGTTATATAATTACATAGAATTTATTAAGGAATGAATTCTATTAATCCTTTCACTAATAACCATTTATTACAGGCCAGACACTGTGCTAACCATTGGGGATACAAGGGAGGGCAAAAGACATCCCTTGAACGCATGGAGCTCATAGTCTGATTCAATAGACAGCATGTAAATAAGTGTATAGGAACGGCACCACTGGAGAATGTGTGTGTGTGTGTGTGTGTGTGTGTGTGTGTGTGTGTGTGTGTATGATACCTTCGGATAACTGAATGGAGAATGGGCCGGAGACTTGGGCCAGGCAGACCCCTCCCTCAGGAGCTACGAGATGATGAGTGTCTACACCAGGGTGGGGGAATATTGGAGAGATGTTAATGAAAGTAAAAGAGGCAGGTGGGGGTAAGAGAGAGTAAGGATGCAGCCAGGGTGGAAATGGTGGCAGCCTGGGCAGTAAGAGGAGGTGAAGAACAGGAGAGTCTTGGAGAGATTCGGGATCTGTCGAGTTTGAGGTCTGGGGGACTTGGAGGCAGCTGGAGAGGTGAGACTGGAGGGCCAGGCCTGGAGACGAGAGCAAAGGCGAGGATCTAGTCTTGGTGGGAGAGGGATCCCGAGCATTGTTCATTAGGGCCTGGGGCCCACCAAGAAGTGACTTGGGTTAGTGGTAGAGTTGGGTTTGGGCCCAGCCATGTAACTCCTGGTCCCGATGGTCTTTCCACCTGTTCTCTGTTGATCTGATCAGATGGAGAAGGGAACGAACCCTGGAATCCTGTGGGAGAACACCATTTGTGAATCATCACTGGTAACTGCTGGGATCCGGGAGCTGTCCACTGTCCTGACTGAGCCTTGTGTCCGGACTTGCCATTTTCAGGCCCTGGGTGACCCCCCAGACTCGCCTCTGTTATGGGGGAACAACAGGGGAATCTAGGCCCCTGGGGTCTAGCATGGGAGCAGGGGCTAGGCCCTTCACATGGGGCCCAGGAACACCCCAAACTTGTGAAACACGAACATTTCTTGCAAAATGAACCACTCTGTAACTTATCAAACCCAAACAGCGGATTTTCCCACAAAAGGTTCCTGCAAATTTCTGCTGCAAAAAGCACTAAGACAAAGCCATCCTCAGGCTGTGCCTGAGGGTTTAAAATGGCAGTTTGCCTCTCCCATGACAAATGGCTCCTCTCTCTCTGTCCCACTTGAGAGTATGAGCCGCTTCTGCTGGAACAACCTTCTCCTCCCCCCAGCAGAGGAGCCCGGGCCCAGAGCTCGTGCCAGGCGGGAGGGTGATGGACACTCACACTCGTTCGGTTTTTGTCGAACCCCCCCTTGCCCCGGAACCCCGAGCCCCCTTGCCCAGGGCACGTGGAGTCCAGGAGTCATCTTGTGTAAGAGACCCAAGGCTGGCCAGCTCCGGAGGCTGAAGACCTAATGCCTCCTGGGTCTGACATTTCGCAGAGGCTCCAGGTGGGCAGCGCCATCGGAGGCACCCTGGCCAACCAGAGACCCTCCTTACCAAACAGCCGGCGGGGGGTGGGCACTTTGGAGCCCTCACTCCTTCCCTCTGGAGCAGTACTTTGGCTGGGAAAATTTCCCTTGAGTTGGGCTGAAGACGTGCTTTCTGAAACCCCCCCACTTTTGCCCCCTGCAGTAGTGCCAGTCTTCAGATGCAGGCAGCCAGATTTCATGTCCCCCGAGTTTCCTCCCGGCTGATGCTTCAGTCCTGGACATTCATTGTTGTGAACGCCCTTCAGCTCATCGATGTCCTTAATCCTGGTGGCCCCAAATGAACACAGTACGGCTGGGGAGGTCAGGCCAGGGCAGGACCGAGGAACCCTCACCTGCCCTTTTTGGGATACTGTGCTTCTCCTAATGAAGTTTAAGAGGAAGTCAGCATGCATTTACTAGCACTGCCTCAGTTTCCCCTTCTATGAAATGGGGATGATGGTGCTTCTGACTGGTCCTGCTAGTTGTAGAGGTAGATTATCCTTGCTTTGTTGTGTAAGCAGCTGATTTGAAAGGGGCTTTCTGGGAAAGGTGCCGGGCTTCTAGGGGCCGGAGCCCAGGTCTGCTGTCTGCTCCTCATGAGCCTAACTGGCCATTGCAAACGCAGGGCAAATGCTGGGGCTGCTAAGGGGAGGGAGGAGATCTGGTCACCTGCCACTGACCGCAACCTCAGGCGGTCCTTTACCTCACAGGGCCTCCACAAGACAGGCATGGGCTGATACAGTTTAGGCTCCCTTAGCACAGACCTCTCATTACCTTGTAAAAAATCTTGTTTTTATTAAGGCTTTTAAAAAAATCATCACATCCATCTCCTGATGTATCCTTTCCCTCCATCCCTTCCATATAAGAAACACAAACAGAGCTTCACCCCTTGAACTCTTTCTCTTCCTTCAAAGCTTTGTCAGGACCTCCTCCTCCAGGAAGCCTTTCCTAAGCTTCCACTCTGTCACACTCCTGCCTCCAGTGGCTCTTTCCAGCAGATTTTCCTTGACCCCAGGATCTGAATCTCTGCTTTCTGCCTCCCTAACCTTATATACTAGATCAGATTCATTTATGCTTAGGTCATTCCCTTAGCAGACTGTGTGCTCCTTGAGGGCAGGCTCTCATGACTGTCCCTGATACGTAAGGACGGTATCTTGCCCAAAGAATTGACCGTTTGAAATTTGTCCATCCATACTCTGAGAAGTATTGAACTCCTACCCCTCCTTTTTCCTAAAGATGGTTTTTGACATCAGGATTTGGTCCATTCTTTCTCTTTGCACTTCCAGTTCTCAGCAGAATGCCTGGTATACAGTAGGCACTCAATAAATGCCTATTGACTGATTGACTTTTTTTCTGAGCCTCTGTTTCCTCATCCAAGAAATGGGCATAAGCTCACACACGAGCTCTCTTCCCTCCTGGTGTGATTTTGAGTCCTAGGGAGGTGATGTGCACATCAGTGCTACAGTTCTATCCAAATGTCCCCTGATGTCATTGTCACCTGCGAGGCTACAGCTGAGCCAGTTCCTTTTGCTGGGTCTTAGTTTCCTGCTCTGTAAAGGGAGACGGCTGATGTCTTCTGCCCCCCCCAAGTTGGAGAACGCCCATCTGCTCCCAGCGCAGGAGTCACTCACTCCTTCATCTCCAGGCAACAAAGCTGAGTCTCTTCACCAGGGAGAAGGGGAGCTTCCAGATGAAGGGGTGGGGGAGCACCCCAAGACCCTGCCCAGGATTCTCTTGGAGGAAGCAGTTGGGGCTCCCCCAGGGTCCAGATGTGCTTTACCTGATTCCCAGCCCCTGCCCAGGCTCCAGTTCTCGAGAAGCCCCACCCCTTCCAGTGGTCCTGAGAGCCTTCAGCAGCTAGGATCTTGGGGATCCCCCCCATGTCTGAGAGGCGCTCTGGCCCAGCCTGGGTCAGCTCGGCAGGGCCACTATGGAAGGCCCATGCTGGTGGGTCTAAGGGAGGTGCCCCCAGCCCCTGCATCAGCCCCCAGAGCCCCCCGGCCTCTTCAGACACCCCCGTCTGCCACCGGCAGGCTATCTTTAGACACACGTGTCTGCGGTTGCCTGTGGAGATGAATGGAGGCAAAGACTTCTCATTTCGCCTCTTCAGGCTCCTGTCAGAGGCTGATTCAGAGGCTCCGGGGCTGGAGAGAGCCTTGCTTTCAGGACATGGGGTTTCTTGGCCGTTCCCCCCAGAATCTCGCTTTTCCCGGTGCTGGAGAGCACAAGGAGAGTGAGAGGGGCTTCCTTCAAGCTGCAGGTCCTCCAGGCTCGGCTCCCCACATGAGACCCCGAGCATCCTTCCCTTGCTCTGACTCAGGGCTGTTGGCCAGCCTACCTCATCCCTGACCCCCCCCTGGTCTGGGCCCAGGCGGCTCGTAGGGCTCTGGGGGATACCCCCTCGCCAAGATGGCTGCTTCTCACATATTCATTCACAGAGACAAGGGAGCCCCCGCACTCCCTTGGGCCAACTAATGGGGGAGCTTGGGAGGCTGGCAGGATGCTCCAGCCTTTAGGGTTCCAGTCAGAGCTCTGTCCCTTAGGAGCTGTGTGACTTTGGACACGCCCCTCCACTTAAAAACTGCCCTTCTCCCAAACCCCACTTCCCAAAAGTGTTGGGAAGGGGGACTGGAAAATGGTGGAGAAAGGCAGTTTGTGGCTGGGGATGCCCCACGCCAGCCTTCCTCCCACATGTCCTCCCCCCACCCCGGTCTTAGAATGATTCTGGGCCCTCTCGCTGGCTCAGGAGCCAATCCTCTCTCCGAGCCTCAGTTTCCTTCCCTGTAGAAATGGGGGGCTGGATTAGAAGAACCCCAAGGGATGATCTGTCCCTGCTCTAAGGCAGTTTGCATCTGTGCCCTGATTTTAAAGGTGTTTCCTAGCTCCAGCATCTGCCCTGGATGGCACATGAAAGACCCAGTTGGGATGCAGGTCTTGGGGGGGAGGGGTGTCCAGCCTTTGCAAATGTGGGAGGGAGGAGCAGAGGCTTTTCAGGACTTTGTCACTGCGTTTATAAAAAGCGCCTGGCCACCTTGCCTGCCTGGGGCTGAGAAATCGCCCTCCTTTGTGATGGCCAAGGGAGCTAGAGACAGAAGCCCATCCACAATAGGGGAGGGGGTGGAGCAAGGGTGAGGGAGGCCAGCAAAGCTGAGCTGGCTGGGCCCAGTGGCTGGGGGCTTCACCCCCAAGCTGCCCCTGCTTAGAACCCTAAAAGGATTGGGGTGGCTGCAAATGCCCCTGCCCTGTCTCCTGGGCCACTTCCTGCTGGACTTCCCCTGGGTTTTGACCCTTCCCAGGGCAGGAAAGTTGGAAGGAGTGGGAATGGGAGGCGGGCACAGGGCAGGAAAGATGGAAGGAGTGAGTGATCTTTCTCAAGGGAGTGCGAGGCGGGCACACTCTCAGGCCCTTCGGAGGGCTGAAGGCTGGAGGGTGCTCCTCTGAGAGGCTGGCGCAGTGCGGAAAAGGGCAGCCAGATGAGTCCTGCCTGGAGACCAGGGAGGCCCCCTGACAGAGGAGTGCCCGGGAAGATGCCATCCTCAGGGGAAGAGGAGGGAAGCTGTGCCAGCAGTAACTGCTGAGAGAGTCTGCTGGTCCCAACGTGGCAGGAGCAGAATCCCTGCACTACCAGGCCCTGAGCCCAGCAGCTCCTGCACCAAGGAGGGGGGCCACAGCCATTTAAATCTCAACTCTTCCTTCTTTTCCATTCATTCCCAGTGATACCGATCCCTGGGCATGTGTCCCTGACATACTGCAGGATCTGGGAGCTCACCATCAGTGCCCATGATGCCAGAAGCCTGGAGGGCAGCTCATGGGCACAGGGAACCAAGCTTTCTTGAGCCAGAGTTGCCAGAGAGTGTGAGTTGCTGCCCTCTGGATCCCCTGGGATCTCTCAGTCCCTTCTGGCCACAGTCACTGCCACAGTCATGTGCTACAGTTAGAGCTGCCTGTCTGTCTCCTAAACTGTGCTGGGCTGGCTCCCTGTGACTCAGAAATGACTCAGGAGTGACTGATCAGAATTCAGTCTGCTACATTCTCTAAGTCTTTGTTGGGGAGGCGTGAGCGTGTGAGTGTGAATGTGTGTGTGTGTGAGAATGTGTATGTGTGTATGTGAGTGTGAATGTGTGAGTGTGACCAGGTGTGAGGAGAGCTAGCCTCCAAGGCTTACTGTCCCTTGGCCATCTTGGTCCCCTCTGCCCCATCTGCTTTTGGTCAGTGTGGGTCCTCCTTGACTCTCATGAAGCCGGGCTGGCCTCTCCCAAAGCACACCCTTGGGCCTCCCCAGGCCATCCAGGGGGTTCTTTGGGGGGACCTCTCAATGTTTCCCCCTGGGAGGCTCTGGCCAGGGTGACTGTCCCTCCCCACTCCTGCCGGGCTCTCCCTGCCTCCTCTTCCTTAAGACCCAATAGAGAGCTCCCCTTCTCCCAGAAAGCCCCAGAAGTGCCTCCTTCCTCCCGGGGACCTTCCTCTCCTGGCCCCCTCCCTTCATACCCAGTTGAGGATCATCTCCGGTAGTCCGGATCTGTCTTTTCAGTGACCTCCCTCCTCCTCCTCTTTCCTCCCCTCCCCTTCTTCTTCCTCCTCCTGAGGGCAGATTGCTTCCCTTTGTGGAACTTGTGGGGACCCTGGTCCGGACACCAGGCGCTTCAGACTTGACTGTGGGGTGATTCACAGGCAGGTTTTCCATCTGTCCTTTCTTCATCGGTGACCAATTAGGGCCCTCAGTGGTGCCGTGTGTTCCCAAACCCAGAGAGGCCCAGGAACAGTCCCCATCACAAGTCTACACTGCCTTCAGCTTTCCTCAGGACGAGGCTGTAAGAGACCATTACCAATAAACTGAGACTCCCCCAGCCTCAGCGGTCTGCTTATCCTAAGTACCAAGGACAGAGCTCTAGGCGGGCAGGCGGAAAGAGCTGAATCACAGGCAGCCTTGGAGACTTCCGATCTGAGCCAGTGACTTAATCTCAGTTTCCCTTAGTTTCCTTCTCTGTAAAATGGGGGTCGCAGTAGTCTCTACTCCAGAAATACTAGCTATTTATTATTATTATTATTATCATTATCATTCCTGCGGTTCTCAGGTCACTCTGGTTTTACTCCTCACAACATATGGCTCAAATCTAGCCCTGCTGGTGCTGCAATACAAGTGGAAGCAAGATGCAAGATTCTTTTCCCCCCTTCCCCTCCCTTTCTCCTTCCCTTTGCTTCCCCATCCTCCTCTCCCTTTCCCTTTGCTCCCCCATCCTTTTCTCCTCTCTCTTTTCCTTTGCTTCCCCTTCGTCTCCCTTTCCCTTTGCTCCCCTCTCTTCTCCTTTCCTCTCCCCTTTGCTCTCTCCCTCCTTTCCCCTTTGCTCCGCCTTCTTCTTCTCCCTTTCCCTCTCTAGCTGGCTTGTTGATTGACTCATTGGCAGACTCCCGCCTGTGCCTGAACTGCTCCGGGGCAAAGCCCCAAGTGGTTCCACAGACCCAACGGCGGTCACTGAGGAGCTCGGGCGCTCTCCCTGGGGAGCCCCGCTGATTTGGCTTTGGTCTCAGGCTAGCTTCAGACAAGCTTGGGCAGGGAGCTGCACTCTAAGGAATTAACTCCTCAATCCACTTTATTCAAAGTCCTTGCGCCTAAGCAGACTCCCAGAATCCTCCTGGCTCTCCCTAGCCATTAAGAAGTTGGGCACACTCACAGACCGGAACCTGAGCCTCGGCAGTCCTGGGCTTTGTTTTCTGCAGTCAGGCGGCTTTCTTTTATGTTTCCCTAGCTTCTGTTTTTCACCCCACGGTTATCCCGAGTGTCCCCCCCCACTCCCTCCCCCACTCCCCAGAGAGCCATCCCATATGACAGATAGTACTTTCAGGGAGGAAAGAAGCCAGCCCAGCTGGAGAACCGCTGTCCAAGTCAGAAGCTAGGAGCTGCGGTAGCACCTGGGGACCTCCCACAGCACCTGCGGACCTCCCCCAGCATCTGGGGACCTCCCGCCTTCAGAAGGGTGGGCTGGTCGCGGTGCTCTTCTGTAGTCTTTCAGCTGCTGGGGGATCTTGGCTGCTTTTGAGTTGCTGGATGTGTTTGGTAGCCCTGTCGTTCTTTCCATATACGTGGCCGTTGTTAGCCGTAGCTTGTTTTCTTGATTCGGCGGCTTGGTCCGGCATGGGTCCACTGGGGTCTTTCCACGCTTCTCTGTACCTCACACTCACTTCTTGCGGGATGATAACAGTCCATTCCCTTCACAGACCACAATTTGTTGAGCCATTCCCCTAGTGAAGGACACCTGTTTTTGTCTGGTTAGATGAGTCTTCCCCTTTCTTCCCCTCTCACTTAAATAGATCCACCCTTGCTCTCCTCCCCCTCAACTAGTCTACCTCATTAGTTTTTAAAATGCTATTTTTGTGCTTCTTTCTGCAAAGAATTTCTCTGGCTCTTCTCATTATCCTTCCTCTCCCTGGGTGTAGATGATTTTCTTCATCGCTGAACAATAGGAACTGATTTGAATGACCCCATTGTTGAAGAGAACCATGTCCATCAGAATTGATCATCGTATAGTCTTGTTGTTGCCGTGTACAATGATCTCCTGGTTCTCATTAGTTTTTAAAATGCTATTTTTGCACTTCTTTCCTCAAAGAATTTCTCTGGCTCTCCTCACTATCCTTCCTCTCCCTGTGTCTACTCTAGACCCTCATTCCCTGATTTGCATCTCTTATAATCATCTGGTCTCTCTCTTTGCTTCATAGAAACAACCATTCTAACCATTCTCTCCTGTCTCCTGGACTGGGGTTTCTGCCTCTCCTTTGTAGCATCTGCCCTTTGGATCCCCCTTTTCCATTGAGTCCTAGGCCCAGATCACCCTCAATGATGTGAGAGCTGATCAGGAAACCTACCAATGATCGATGCCCTTTCCTATTTCTCCCTTTTCCCCATTTGCCCCAAGATCCACCACCCCCTCCATGCCCTTCCATCCCCCTCTGCAGGTGTCAGTTGCTCCCAGGAGTTCTAACTCTTCCCTTCCCAAAGGTGGGACTTTTCAAGCACCCAATTCCCCAGGCTGCACCAAGTACAAGGTCCCCATCTCACATCACAGACAATTGTCACCTGTAGGAATGTTCATCAGTAGAAACCCCTCTCACCACCAAAGCAAGGTCTCCTGCCTTTCCCTTCTTTGTTTAACCCTTCTTCTTTATGCCCTGTCCTGTAGGCTCTTCTCTTTCTAAGACCACAGAGATCCCTTCTGTTCCCCCCTCCCTTTTCTGTACCTTCCCTTATTGTAAGGTAGTTCCATGAAACATTAATTCACCTGGAGGCAGAGTGCCATTAGATTTGTTCATAATGCACTATACCTGCCTCTTCAAGCCTGTGTCCAATCATTTAGGAAGGAGCTCCTTGCCACTATCTCTGCTCTACCTCTGTTGATGTTGCTGTCTTTGGCTGCTGCATTTATTCCCTCTGCATTTCTGCTGTTTGGAATAATCTCTTGAGTTCTTGTTTTCTATCTAACCATGCTTTAACTCCTCTTCGTTCTTAAACATCCATCTTCTTTCATGTGTGGTTAAGATCATATTTATAGAACAGGTCATTCTGGGCTTCATCTTGAGCTCTTATGCTCTTTAGAGCCATAATTCCATTTCCTTTTTCTAGTGGGACGCAGAATAGTCTTGTGTTATTCAAATGCCTTTTCCTTTGTATTTGATGAATTATTTTTTTTCCAGATGGTTTACACAACTTGATTCTGAATTAAATTGTTGAATTTAACTGCTATGTTTCTTGGTGTTTGTGACTTGTGAAATCTTTCAACTGGTATTTTATTTTCTATTGGTGTTTGTGACTTGTGAAATCTTTCAACTGGTATTTTATTTTCTATGTTTGAAAGTTCTGGATAATTTTCTTTTATATTTCCTTTATTGTGATGGTAAAGTTTTTTGTCCCATGATGTTCTTCCAGGATCCTTAGGTTGGGCTCACAGGAGCAAAATCAGTATGTTTTGCTTGGTTTGTATTTTCTTTTGATAATCTTGTTTCTTGCTTCTCTTCTTCTAAATAGTTCTGCATTTCTGTGTATTTGTATTTCTAGTTTATTGTTCTCTCTTTTGTTTCTTTGGTGAGGCTTGCCATGGTAGATTTTAGTTTTTCTATTCTGCCTATTATTTTTGTTTTGCAGGCCATAATTTTTCTCGTATAATTCTCATTTCTTTTGTGAGTCACTGGGAAATAGCATGTTGTGGTTCCATGTTCTCACATCCCACAAAGTCCTCTGTCTCATCTAGTGTTGGATCATTTTCCTTTGTTTTTATTATTTATTCATAGATGCCTGAACTCATTTACTAAATCTAGGAAATATACATCTCTCTCTCTCTCTCTCTCTCTCTATGTATATATATATATATGTTTAGTATTTTTTTGTTGATTTTTTTATGTCTAAGCTTTTCATGTTTCTCTTTCTTTGAATCTTTGATAATTTCAGTCTTTGCCACCACCCCCTTATTTTCCACTATTATTCACTTTCTGATTCCCTCCTCTCTGATGGTGGTTTCCTTGGGGATTGGACTCAGAACATCTCAGAACATCACATTGGACAGTTCATAGTTCAGCAGCCTAAGTCTCTGTGCCAAGTGACTTTTGGGTGATCAGAACAGGTTCCAATTGGATTCTGTGCTCTTTCCGTTGGACTTGGTAGACTTACCGTAAGATTCTCCTCCCTCATTCCCCACCATACACTGTTGGATGTCCTCCTGCCTGGTACCAACAGGACAGATAGTTGCTGCATTGCTGTTATGGGATCTGCTCCAGCTCTGGCAGGATTGCCTTCCTGATGACCCAGGACTGGCTGCCTTCCTACCAGTAGGGCTGCTATGGCACCTGTTATTCAGAGATGTTGAGTGTAAAGTGCCGTGGGGTTGTCCCTGCTCAGCTGATGCTTCTTACTTTGGCTGGCTATTGCTGACCCAGCACTAGAAAGGCAGAGATCACTGGGCTGTAAGGCTGGGTTGGACTCAATGGCCTCTAAGTTTCCTTGTAGCTCTCGATCTATTCTTTTATGATCCTCTCCATCTTAAAGGTGGAGATGACATTTGCTTTTCTCCTATTCTGCTAGAACTGTCATATTCTTCAGCTTATTTCAAAGGCCATCAGTACCATACCAGCAATTACATTTCTTTCAATACTCTCAGATGTAGTTCATCCATCGCTGGCATCTTGAACTCACTGAAATGAACTGGAAATGCTCACCGGAACTCCATTCTGATCACATCTTTGGTTTTTTTAACTTTATGCTAACTTTTTTCTTCTATCTTTCCTAATTCTAACCCTAACTCTTAATTTAACCGCTAATTCCAAAGATTTATTTTTGTGCAAATGTAAGACTAAACAAAATAAAGGTCAAGTAGTTTAATCTTATCATTGTCCATTTGTCATCAATCCATCAACCCCAGGAGGTGATCCTATCTCTTCATTTTTCCCCCTGTTGCCCCTAGCCTATCTAATCATCCTTTTCCTGGTTAACAGGCTCAGTGCATTTTGGAATTTATGGATTCTATTGCTTACTTCGGACACATGCTGTTGTTTCAAAGACAATTTCACTTCCCTGCTCTTGCTTTCCTCTTCTCCATATTCTTTTTAAAAACATGAGTTGGTTGATGAATTCCCAGTGTAACTACATTAATCTCTTTAGACAGCTTCCCCTTTTCTACTTCCCCTTTCTACTTTTCTACTTTTCAGGACTTCATTCTTAAGAGTTTTCCTGCAATGTATTAAACATTGGATCCTACCTACATTTCCTCCAAAACCTAGGAAATTCGCTTTTCCAAATTTAGACAAAACCCAGTTTTTGTTTCTTCTGTTATTCACTTTATCATGGAATTGTTGTTTGTCCTTTATTTCATGCAGCTCTTCATTTCCTTCTTGCTCATTGGGAGCAGGTTGAGAATAGGAATCCTTCTCACTTCCTCATTTTCAAGAATGCAGCTATCATTTTTTTTTTATTAAGGCTTTTTATTTACATAACATATGTATGGGTAGTTCCCCAGCAATGATCTTTACAAAGCTTTCCATTACAAATTTTACCCCCAGTCCCCTCCCCTCCCCTAGATGGCAGGAAGTCCACTACATGTTAATAATGTTGAAATACTTGGCAAATTGTGCAAGAAAAATCCTATCTACAAGAAAAAAAAGAAAATCAGAGAAAGGAAACACAATGCAAGCAAACTTCAATAGAGAGCATGAAAATGTTATGTTGCGGTCCATATTTCATATCCCTCTCTCTGGGTGTATATGGTTTTCTTCAGTGAACAATTGGAACTGGTTTGAGACAATTCTTTGTGAATGCAGCTATCATTAAAACAAAATCACAAATGCCTCTTCAGCTGACTTGGTTTTGATTGAAGAAGAGCTCCAAGAGTTGTCTAAAGATCTGAATCTCCCCATCATTGAAATATCATGTTTCTCTGCCAGGTTTATTACATACTGTAAGGCTCATCTAATTCCTCCTTCTACCCAGGTAGTTTGTAATATATTCCCTTAAGATTTTTTTTCTGCTTGTCTCTCCATCAATCCTCACTAAATAATTTCTAGCACATTTCTCTTGACAATCTCTAGTCGTTCTTATGTCAGAATACAGTCTTACTATACCACATTATCCCACATTTCCTTTAAATGCTCGGATCCTTTTAAATTAGGCAAAATTCTAGAACTACATTCTGATCACTTTTCATTGCACAAATCTTAGACACAGACGGTTCATCAAACTGACCTCATCGTCTTGTCCAGATTGCATCTTGTTCATCATCCATGCTTTGTGCCTTTGTAACTCAGTGCTCAAAGCCGTAAGTTTTATCACTGACTTTTTTCTTGGATCCTTTTAAGCTGACATTTCAAGCCCTCCACAATCTGTTCCCTGGCTTATTTTAGATATATTTTACATGACTCCTTTTCACATACTTTCTGTTCAGTCACACTGGCCCACTAGCTTTTCCCCACACTTGACATTTTGTCTCCTGCCCTTGTACCTTTCATGTAAAGTTCTTTGCAACTCTTATGATATGCATGCTGTATATGTGAGTTCTTGTTAGCTTGTTCATACCATTTTCAATAGGATAGCAACGGTCTTGGGACATGTGGCTCTTTGGTGTTACTCTCAGGTTTGATGCTTGAGGGCTACTAATGGATGTCTGGATAATATACCTGTCTTTTGGAATTAAGTAAAAACAGGGGAACATGAACTTGTTTTCTGCAGGTACATTGAAAGCATCTTCAGGACTATTCCAGTAGTAGATGAGATGGGGATGGTGGTGGGTACTTTCTTTTATGTGATTTTAATGTCATTATCATCATCATCATCATCTTCTTCTTTTTCTTCTTTCTTCTTGTTCTATTCCTCCCTCTCTTCCTTCTCTTCTTCCTCTTCCTTTCTTCCTCCTCCTGCCTTCTTGTCTTTCTTTTCCTCTGTTTGGAAAGTCCTTTTTTCTCCTTAGTCTGGAGATTATGAGTATTTGGTATGGGAACATTTCTTAAAATCAATACTCTTAAATGTTTTTGAATCAATCATTTGTTGGGGGCTATTATGAGCAACAACTGTTTTGTCTGTGACAATGGTCTGGTCTTGTACAATTTTTTTGACCTAATTCTGAAGAATATTTTGAGGTCTGTGTTTTTCAGTCTTCACTTATTAGTCTGTGGAAGACAGCAAGCTTCTGACGCCTTATTCTGGCCACAGCATAACAGGTATTTGCTAAGTACTAGATTTTTGCCGCTCACAATGTTGCTCATTGCAAATTTCTCGATTTTCCTTAGATTTTCCGCAGTGATTGGTGAGCCCAAATTCCTTAAAAAGAGTTTCTCTGTAATTTCTGGTGACTTGGGCCTCAATTCCTGGCATAAATCCCCCCATTTATGTAAAGAAATGCACATGTCACTGCCATTTCCTCCCATGTTATTGGCTGAATTTGTATAGATGTCACCCGTGGAGGACTTTTGAAATCCCCTCTTGGATCTTAGATATGTCATAGTCTCACTTCCCCTTCTTGACCTTTTAGAGAACTACTTCCACTCTCTATTAGGTCTTACCTTTGAATCCCTTGTCTCTGTATCTTATTGACAATTTTGCTCTCCTAAACTCCAACCTTCGAGTACTCCCTCCATCTGCTGCTTTGACTCCTCTTCATTTGTTTCAGAAGAGAGCCAGAGAACATCACATCATAAATTTACATGCTATAATATCACCTGGGCCCTCACTGCAGCAAGGCAATCCTTTTTACTTCCCTCCACCATTTGATTTGCAAGCCACCTTTTGTAGCATCTCCTCCATCCCTCCTCAAGCCTCCCACAGCACAGCTCCCCACTTTCTCACCTGAGAATCATCTCCTATTTCACTAAAACAATGAAGTTTATTCACCCCGAGCTCCCTCTTCTCTGCTCCTCCTCCTTGCTCCCAATCCTCCATTTCTCAACTTTGTGCCATGGCACTGACTGTCCCCCAAAACTGCACCGCTCTCCCTCCTTCTCTTTGACTCATGGATGATGTTACCTCCTGCAGGAAGTCCCCCCTCCTGCCATTTCAAATCTTTGCCTTTGTTGACAAGGAATATCTCTGAGATTTCCAGAGCTGTTCATGTGATTCCCCTATTGTTGGACCATGAGCTCTCTGAGAACACTAATCTTTCACATCTCCGTCCCCAGTGCCCAGCACAGAATCAGGCACAGAGCAGGAACTTAAATGCATGCTTGGGGAACTGAGCTGTCACCCAGGAATGTCTGGAGCCCTGTTCTGCATGTCTTTCTCCTTTCTTATCTCTCTTCTACCTTTGGGACCAGGCTCATTGGGACTCTGGGGGATGGTCTTCCATTCCTGCCCCTCTAGATCAGGAGGGTGCCTTGTCTTTGCAATCTTACCTTGACTTCATATTCTCTGAGCTGGCTTTCTGGAGAGCAATTTGGAACTATGCCCAAAAAGTTATCAAACTGTGCATCCCCTTCAACCCAGCAGTTTTTCTTTTCTTTTCTTTTTTTTTTTTGCTTAGGCAATTGGGGTTAAGTGACTTGCCCAGGGTCACACAGCTAGGAAGTGTCTGAGACCAGATTTGAACTCAGGTCCTCCTGACTTCAGGGCTGGTGCTCTAACCACTGCGCCACCTAGCTGCCCCCACCCAGCAGTTTTTCTACTGGGCCTATATCCCAAAGAGATCTGAAAGGAGGGAAAGGACATGTGCAAGAATGTTTGTGGCAGCCCTTTTTGTAATAGCTAGAAACTGGAAACTGAATGGATGCCCATCAGTTGGAGAATGGCTGAATAAGTTATGGGATATGAATATTATGGAATATTATTGTTCTGTAAGAAATGACCAACAAGATGATTTCAGAGAGGCCTGGGGAGACTTGCAGGAACTGATGCTGAGTGAAATGAGCAGAACCAGGAGATCATTATACACGACAACAATTAGACTAGATGAGGATCAATTCTGATGGACATGGCTCTCTTCAAAAATGAGGTGATTCAAACCAGTTCCAATTGGTCAGTGAAGAAGACCATTTACACCCAAAGAGAGGATCTGAGTGGGAACTGAATGGGGATGACAACACAACATTCTCACTCTTTTTGTTATTGTTCATATGCATTTTCTTTTTATTCATTTTCTTTCCTTTTTGATCTGATCTTCCTTGTGCAGTAAGATAATTGTACAAATATGTTTATATACATTAGATTTAGCATATATTTTAACATGTATCACATATATTGGATTGCTTGCCATCTAGGGGAGGAGGGCAAAATTTGGGGCACAGGCAAGGATCAATGTTGAAAAATTATCCATGCATATGTGTTGAAAATAAAAAGCTTTCATAATAAAAAAAACACAAAAACAAAAGCCAAAAATAACATTCTCTGAGCTGGGCTAGATGATAGTGGTCCCGAAATCTCAGCAGAAGCCATCTACGTTTTTAAGGTTTGCCTTTTAACCCTGAAGAAAAGAAGGGTTTACTTAGAGGTCCCTCCTTACAAGTCTTGGTCTGGGAAGCATGAAAGATGCCCCAGGGACATCCTCCAAGAACTCCTGATATCCTTTTATGTGACCACCCAGGGGGCACACTTGGCAGCTTATGACCTTGTCTTTCAGTAAATTTTTGTCACCAGAATCCCCTGTTTTGTTTTCCTTCTTGGGACCAATCTTAATAAGGTTTATGTCTCAAGTGCACGTGTTTTGGGGCTCCACTGACGTCTGTGTGTGCCCTTTGGTCAGCAAGTAAACACATTAAAGCCTTCCTGGCTTCCAGTAACAATGAAACTATAGCAACCTTCCTTTCCCTGCCAGTGGAATAAGAGAAGCCAAGATTAATATTTAACAAGCTGCCATAGAAAGGCTGATGGGTCTATTAAGGCCAGTTTAAAATATACAATTCTTTCATTAAAGTTAACTGCCTATTAGGACCCGGTGTCCCAGGAAGTTTATAGATGGTTGCATTTAACTGTGAAACATGGAGGACATTCAATTTCACTGAAAAGCATTGAAATGTTTTGGGAGATTTGGCAAAACAGAGACAATTTATAGATAATGGGGGGAAAACCATTCCTTCCTCTCCACCTCCTTCACACTCCCCAATATCTTCCTTTTTTATTAAAGCTTTTTATTTGCAAAACATCTGCATGGGTAATTTTTCAAGAATGACCCTTGCAAAACCTTCTGTTCCAAATTTTCCCTCCTTCCCCTGCCCCCTCCCCTAGGTGGCAGGTAGTGCAATACATGTTAATTATGTTAAAATATATGATAAATCCAATGTATGTATACATATTTATACAGTTATCTTTCTGCACAAGAAAAATCAGATCTAGAAAGAAAAAAAACCTGAGAAGAAAAACATAATGCAAGCAAACATCAATACAAAGTATGAATCTGCTGCTACGTTGTGGTCCACACTCAGATCCCACAGGCCTCTCCCTGGGTATAGATGGCTTTCTCCATCACTGAACAATTTCCCCAATATCTTCCTGATAAAATCTTAACTTCCCTTCAGGGACCTTCCTCCCTCCTCCTCCATCTCCTCTCGCCCCTCCTCTCATGTCCTCTCTCCTTCTTTCCTCACTTCTTCTCTTCTCTGTCTTTCTCTGTTTCTGTCTCTTTTTCTGTCTCTCTCTCTTTCTCTTTCCCCTTTCTCTCTCTCTCTCTCTCTCTCTCTCTCTCCCCCCTTTCTCTCTCTCTGTCTCTCTCTTTCTCTTCTCTCTCTCTCTTTTTGTCTCTTTCTGTCTCTCTCTTTCTCTCTCTGAATTAGGATCTTAGTTATTTGCTTACACATCTTATCCCTTCTTAGTTGTTTGGAAGCTCTTTGAAGGCAGGGACCATGGGGTTTGTATTTGCTTCTCCAATGTCTTGTGGCTATTTGTACACTCTTAATTACATGCTGAAGTGGGTCTCTTCTCTTGCTTGTCCTTCCCATTGCCATCCTAGCTGTCAAAGTGACCTCCCTCGGGCACAGAGATCGCCTGTTCTATGTCTTCTCAAGACCTCCAAGGAGCCTTTCTCAATAACTGAGCTCATATTTGTGGGAAGGCTTAACACAATGCCTGGCACATAATAGGCCTATGTGAACGCTTCCTCCTTGCCTCCAGAATCAGATATAAATTCCCCTTTGACTTTGAAAGGCCGACCCAAGATCATGTCACCCCAGACTTTCAGAGTCATCCCATATGACTCTCCCCACTCTCAGGTTCATCTGGCTGCGTGACCTTCCTAGACTCAGTTTAGTTCAGAGATAATTGGATTCCATGCTCTCTAGTCCTTTCCACTTTTAAATGCTATGATCCTGTGATGTCTATGGCCATATCCATTCATAGGTAAAGCCTCTGCACTCAACTGGAGTGCGGAGTTGAGTAAAAGAACTGGCAGGTCCTAGAAAGCTGAGGAGAAAGATGCTAATTCTAAGGCCAGGGATGGTTGTGTGCTCTGACGATCACTGGTCACCGATGAAAGGAGAGGGACCCGATTGTTTTTCAATTCATCAACTCACAAAGACAGATTATTAAGAGTGTGTGTGTGTGTGTGTGTGTGTGTGTGTGTGTGCGCCCATGAGACTAACATCAGAGGTCACAAGCATTCACTAAACACACACAGTCTCTGGGATTTCTGGGATAGCTGCAGATCTTTCTAAGAGGAAAACCTCTCTTCAGAGCTGGTGGATCATGCTCCACCTGACTTTGTGTTATCTGCTGTACCTCCCACAAAGAAGCAGTACCAATAGAATGAAAGATTTCAGCTCCTGATACTTCTGCTTTTAGAACTAGGCATGAAATATTTTGGAATTATCAATCTTTTGTCATTTTCTAGTCAGTCTTTGGTTATGTCCTAATTACCAGTTACTTTACATAATGTCATTAGTTGCTGGGATACTTTTTTTTTTAAACAAGGAGACATTTACGGGCTTAGTCTAGGATCAATTTTTAGCTGTCTTGATCTTGAAGGACCCCCAGGACATCTAGGTCAGTGTTACCTGACCTATAATCACCTTAGAAATGTCTTAGACAAGTTGCTAGTCAGTCTTCTCTCAGTGACCTTCCCAGATGGGGAAATTATTGCCTTATGGTGCAGTCGACTCCCTGTCTGCACAGCTCTCCTGTATGAGTTCTTTTTTCTGGCATTGAACGGAAATCTGCTTACATGCCTGATGTCTATCCCAGCAAGTCTAGTAAAGGAAGCCCCCTTCATTAAGTGGGACGGGATTCTGCTCTTGTGCTGCCCTTCCACCGGATCCCATTTCTTCAGCATGCTTGGTTCATGGCAGACAGAACTAGAGACAGCCGGGATTTCAGGGCTTGACAATGAGTGTCCTTCTGAGTCTAGAGCTCAGCGGAGACCTCCCCAGGGTCTGTATGATTGGAGTTTTCCATTTCTCAGGGAGGCAGCTCTCTGTTCCCGGAGGATGAGAAGCATTTCACACTTCAACAGCTTTCCAGAAAATGCTGAGAAATGAGAGCAGCTTTCTTCCGAGTTGCTTTCCAGAAAAGTTCTCAGCAAATGCCACTGGGTCAGAGCCTGGGTCCCTGGAGCCCATGGCCTTAGCTCCAATTCCTGCAGTTTAAAACTGGATTTGACAAGTTTCCCTGTGTCACTAAGATCCAATTTCCTCCTCTGGAAAAAGAGGAGTTTGGTCCTTTGGGGCTCAGGCAGTAGATTGTGAGCTTCCTGAGGGCAGGCTCAGGATAGGGCACATCTCTGCATCCCTGGGACACAGATAGCAGAGGTGGAAAGGACTTTGGGACATTCTCATTTTATTCTCCCCTTTTAAAGAGAGGGAAGTGAGGAGCAGAGAGGACCCTGACCTTGGCCAGAGTACTCTAGGCAGGAGTTGGAAGCCCCAGTTCTCTTCTCCCTAATGGAGTGCTCCTTCCTAAGCCCCATGGATTTCCTAGGACACTGCAAATACACGGGCTGTGTTCTCCACATCCCTGGGGCTTTGGATGGAACGGAGGGTCCATGATCGTCTGCCTTGCCCTCCACACTCCCAAGGTCTTGGTCTGTGTGTGCCAGTGTTTCTGCGTGGGGCTTTGTGGGCAGAATGGCACCAGCACTGGGACCAAAGTGGGCCCCGGGGCACCCACTAAGACCTCCTTCTGTAGGAGCCTTCTTGCCCCAGGCTCTTTCCTGGACTAAGGCTCTCAGCCATAGCTGGCTCGGATGGTCTGGGTCCAGCAGCTAGATCTCTTAAACCTCAGTCTCCCACTTTGTAAAATGGGAACAGTAACTGTGCCAATCTCACAGGGTGGTATGAGGACAAATGATTGAATGATAATGGCTTCAAAATGCCCAGTAAAAGGGCATCTTCTCCTGGTAATAATATCCGCCTCGAGATATAAAACCAGGGGGGCAAAAGGTTTGATCCTCACAACTACCATAGGAGGTAGGTGATAGTAGTACTCCCATTTTACAGATGAGGGAACTGAGGCCCAGGGAGTGGCCCAGAAGAATTCTTGGCACATAAGAGGTGCCCAATAAATGCTGTTGACTGACTTACCCAGGGACTTAAAGGCTGACTTTAGTGACTCTTCCACCCTATTGTGGCAAGACAAGGCAACAAGCATTTATTAAGTGTCTCAGGAGGAAAGTATCCCCCCCCCCAAAGTGAACCTCTCCTCAAGGGGCTTATGTTCCACTGGGTTAAGGGAGCCACACGGGGTCACGAGGCAGAAATACAGCGAGGAGGAGAATGAAGGTCAGCCGGCTTGTGTCCCTGCAAGGAGCTCACCCCAGGGAGAAGGGCCAGAATGATGGACTGGCGTTCCACAGTGGGGAGACCCCAGGGGAAGGTGGATGTTCTGGCTGAGGCTGCAGCTGAGGCAGAAGTACTGCTGGGAGGGGATTGGGCACTCTGAGCCTTGTCAGGCCCTCAGTTTCCTCATCTGTAAAATGGGAGAAAGAATACTTGTACTGCCCGGCTGTGGTGAGAAAAGCCCTTAATTATTCTTCAAGCGTCCATCCCCGGCTGTTAGAATCATTATGATATTTCGTTCTCAGTGAGAGCGAGGAAGGGCGAAGGTTCAATCCCAGATGCTGCTCTGGTGCCCAGGGGGAGGACCCTTCATGGGGGGCCGCTTCCATGCCAGTCGATGAGCCGGGGAGGGAGGCGGATCTTCACCTTAAGGACATTCCCGACAGGTCCACCGAGGCCCCAAAGGAGACAGGGATTTGTGTGTGCACGCGTGTGGAGAAGCATCCCCCCCCCATTCCCCCCCAGGTCAGCTGGGATGTGCCAGCTCTGGTTTCCATAGCAACCCTTCTTCCCTTTCAGGTAAATCCAGGGGAAGGAACAGCCAGGGCCTAAGCCAGGCTGCTGGTTTCTGAACTGGGCGGGGGTCATGGTGGGAGTATGTGTGTACGTGAGCATGTGTGCATGAATACAAGTGTGTGTGTGCATTGGTGTGTACATGAATACAAGTGTGTGTGTATTTGTGTGTGCATGTGTGCATGAATACAAGTGTGTGAGTGTGCATTGGTGTGTGCACATGCGGGACTGCGTGGAAATCCCAGGCGGACTTCTGCCACATCCGGTGAAGACGGCCTAGGGCTCTGCCCTTAGAGCCCACGCCTGTGGGTGAAATCGGCTCCACGGCGCCCCGATGGCCCGGAGCGCACAGTTCTCACTGCCAGCATGAGTCACCCGGTGCCCATCTGGGGTAGGTGGAGACCACCCCCGTGAGAAGCCCCAGGAGACACTCTTGGGCCCAGAGCGTGGAGGGGCAGAGGTTCCCCAAGGTCCTTGGAACGTTTGCAGAGAGATCCCCTAGATTTGGCTTCCGAGGCTCTGAGTTCAAATCCTCTCCCTCCCTATCTTCATGATCTGGATCAGTCCAAGATCCTTCATTCCCCATTCCCCGAGTATCTTTGCCTGCACTAGTAACCCTGGGGGTCCCTTCTAGCTCTCCGCTTGGGTTTTAGGATCTGGGCCCAAGGCGAGGTGAGCTTTGGGGCTTGACCTTCCTTCTCAGCAGGAAAAAAGCTGCCACTGTCCCCCCGCCCCAAGCCTGGAGGCTTCAGGCTGAGCCTCATCCCCGGAATCTAGGCAAGGAAGGGGTCCTGGGTTCCAGAGGGCCTGGTTCCCCCCTTGTTTGCGCTCACTGTGCTGATGAGATTGCCCTTAGTCACCCCCTCCCCCTTGCAGCCTGTGAGTATTCTGCTGGCCACAATTTGCTTGTGTCACCGTGGGAAGCTCGCTCTGGGAGACGGAGCCTCTGGGCTCAGCCCCGGAGCTGGCTCCCCCACCCTTGGGAGAACATAATAGCAGGCAGCCCCATTTTACAGCAATCCTTGGGCTAAGAATATCCTATTTTGTGCTGGGAGGAAGCTGGGGGGGGGGCTGCTGGGGCCTGCAGCTGTGGCAGCAGGTGCCCCGGCCCAGAGGGTCCAAGCCTGCCAGGCACGCGGAAGGCCGACAACTCAAACAAGAACCTCTCCCCACAGAGGAGACAGAGGTTCAGTTCTGCTCCACTGAACCCTGAGGAGGGCAGGGGCTTCTCCAGGGCAGTGGGCACCTCAGGACGGGCAGAGGGAAGAGTCGAACCCTGGCCTTGGGGCGATGTCCAGCTCCCTTTGCATCCTGCCCCCAGGAGCCTCCCCAAGTACACACAGCCCCCAACCTTGCGCCAGGAGTGCAGGGTGGCTGAGTCATTGCCACGGGAGTGGAAGGGACTCCAAGGATGACCTGGCCCCTGATCTGATGAAGGTTATCCCTAGTGGAGGGAGGCCTCCAGAAGCGAAATGCTTTTCCTCCATGAACTGCCTCCGGGTAGCACGGAACAGCGAGCTGCAGGAGGCCCGGAGACTTAAGCTTCAGGACCAGACCTGCTTGGGACAGTGCCCATCCCCGAATCGCCCCCTCCCTCCCTTTCCCATCGGTGGGGACCCTGGCGAGTTGATGAGGCAGGCAGAGGCCAGAGCACAGGCTGGGGCTGTGAAGTGGAATGGATTGGAGGATGTGGAGGACTTAGCAGAGTGGGGAAACAATCGCCTTAATTATTTATTGGTTACTTTGAGTCCTTTATGTGTTTTCAGTTGGGAGGAATAAAGACTGGCCCATCCAGGATGTGCGCTTTCACTTTAAATGCTCATGGGGGGTCTTGGGGACCCCCCTTTTTAAACCAATATGGGACTTCCAGAGGGCCCTTAGAACTGGGGGGAAGAGCTAAGGGAATGATTTGGGGAGTTTGAAAGATTTATTCGTGACCCAATAAGCCCAGAACTTGGGGTTCTAGGCCAGGGGTTACATAGGAAAAGGAGCTTTCTTTCGAAAACAGCAGAGAACAGAAGGGGAGCTCTTCCCTCTGGAGAGAGCATGCTGTCCTTGTACCAGCTCCAACATGAGATGATGGCTGTTGGGGTGTGTCCCTGACTGGGGGCTGGGACTCACAGGGAACGGCCTGAGCTCCGTGGGGCTCTCCCTTCCCAGGTGCCGAGCCCTGTTGTCCCGGGGAGTTGGCCCAGCTTGCCTTGGCCGGGCTGTTTTACTCAATTCAAGTAGCCCAGTGTGAAACTCCCCGGATTTTCAGTGTTGAGTGATGTTGGGAAGGGATCAAGGGCCACAGCCTCAGGTTCCACTTGGCGCTTATTGATCGGTATCTATCCAAATGTTGTCCTAGGAGATCTTCAGGCTGAAGCTGCAGGGAAAGACCTTGCTTTCTCCACTGGCCACAAAAAGGGCCAGATGTCCCTCCTGCCCCCAGTCCTATGTACCTGTAGCCACAGCCCAGCTGCAATGGGCTCAGAGGTTCTGAAGTCAAAGCTTTCTCTTATCGGAGCCCGTGAAGCCTCTTGCGCTGGCCTCCCATGGAGTCCCTGCAGGGATCTGGCAGCCAGTACTGGATCCAAGCATTGGCTGAGAAGGGAAGGGCAGGAGAGAGCAGGAGGTGGCCGGAGTCAAGGCAGACTGCTGGACAGGCTCAGTGGGCTTGGCAGCATCTTTTGTTCACTGCTTGCCCCCTAATTATCCAATAAAGGAATTTTAGCGATGAGATGGGGCTGGTCTTCCTCCAATCAGGAGTCTTGTACCCCCCCGGGGGGGGGGCTGAGAGAACTAAGACCAAAGGGCCAAAGAATTTAGGGATGATGGTCAAATGTAGTCACCTGCTCCTAGCTGGAATCACCACCACCATCATTTCCTTCACTTATATTTGGGAGGCCATAAACCTCGGGGTGCATCGCCCCCAGTGGCGCTCTGTGCACCAAAGGGGCATTTCAGAAAACAAACAAAACCTTCACAAATGGGGCTGTGAGGGGATGCTTTGGCTTTTAAAAACCTTTCATGATTTTTTCCTTGGAAAGATGGGCGTCCCGATCAAACGTCCCCACCTCTCCCTCTGACGACTGGAGCCCAGATGAGATTCCCATCCCCTTGCATACTGCTGACCGCCATGGCCTCATTGTGTCCCTCCCTTATTCTCCTGCCTTCCTCCATGGGTGTGCTTCGTCCCCGAACCAAGGACAGGAAGCAGAAGACATCTGGACACCACCTGAGGGGAGGGAACCTTCCCTGATTCCTGCCAGAAGCAGTTGCCAATTTCCGATTCATCCTTCCCAGGAAGACAGGGGATCATGGGAAAGAGAAAATCATTCTGTCCTGGGAACACCTCCATATGGACTGAGGCGTCCATGCTGCTGAGTGGGGCTCTGACCCTGGTCTGGATGCCACGTTCTGGAAGGCACAATGAACCTCCTCTACAGCCTCAGAGGTAGCTGGTTATTACCCGAGAGTAACTGGGCAGTTTCTTGGAATCAGCCTAAAGATGAAATCCATTCAGGAACTTTGGGAGAAACAGCTTTTATCTTGGGGTGGGGATGGTTTATCCGGTGTAATTGCTAGCAGGAAGTTATTGTTATTTTAGAGTGAGGGACTGAAAACTTTACTCATTCTAGCAAAGAAAAAAGAAAAAAAAAAGGCAAAGAAACCTTATGTTTTAGTAAGTTATAGGTGTTTACTCTTCCAAAAAGACTATTTTTAAAACTTAGAACTTTTACTTTCATTTCCAAATTTTCTCTCTCCAACCTCTTCCCTACCTATGGAGAAGGCAAGAAATAGGATACCCATCATATGTATGAAGGCATACAAAACATTTCCATGTTCGCCATGTTGCGGGGGGAAAAGTGAGAAAAACAAATTTAAAAAAATGTGCTTCCATCTGCCCTCAGAATTCACCAGTTCTCTTTCTAGAGGTAGATAGCATTTTTCATCATGGCTTCTTTGGAATCGCCCTGGATCATTGTCTTGATCAGAGCAGCTAAATCTTTCACCGTTGGTCATCATTATGATATTGTTTTTACTGTATACATTGTTCTCCTTGTCCTCCTCCCTTTATTTTGCATCATCTTATGTGAATCTTCCCAGGTTTTCCAAAATCCATGCCCTTCATCGTTTCTTGCAACAAAACAGTATTCTATCTCATATACATCAGCTCATTTAGCCTTTCCCCAATTGATGTGCATCCCTTCAGTTTCCAATTTTGGGCCACTATAAAAAGAGCTGCTATAAGTATTTTTGTACATAAAGGTCTTTTTCCTTTGGTCTCTTTGAGATGCCGGCCTAGTGGTGATGTTGCTAGGTCAAAGGGAGTGCACAGCTTCATAGCTCCTTGAGCATAGTTTTAAATTGTACTCCAGAATGATTGGACCAGTTCACAAGTCAATCAACAATGCCTTAATATCCCTGCTTTTCCACATCCCCTCCAGCATTTATCATTTTCTTTTTCCATCACATTATTTGATCTGATGGATGTGAGGTAGTACCCTGGAGTTGTTTGAACTCTTTTTTTCTTTTATTACTGATTTAGAACATTTTTTTTCTTATGACTTGATATCTGATTTTTTTTCTTCTGAAAACTGTTTATTTATTTGATTATTTATTTATTTGATTATTTGTCAATTGGGGAATGACTGTCTTTTTTTAAAAAATAAAATTAGCTTTGTTCCCTGTATATTTGAGAAATGAGACCTTTATCAGAAAAACTTTCTGCAAACACTTCCACTTCTCTCCCCTCCCTTCTAATTTTGGCTGCATTGATTTTGTTTGTACAAGGACATTTTCATTTAATGTAATCAAAGTCACCCACTTTACCTCCTATGATTCTCTCTACTTCTTGTTAAATAATAAAACTTTCTCTTATTTATAAATCTAATTTGTATGTGATGTCTAAATCATGTACCCATTTTGTTTGTATCTTGGTGTGCATTCTGTTGTTGGTCTGTGTCTGCTAGTTTCTGCCAGCCTGCTTTCCAATTTTCCTAGTAGTTTTTGTTGAATAGTGAGCTCTTGCCCCCGAACCCCAAAAGTTTATGAAACACAAAGTTATTATGGTTATTGTGTATTTATTACTGCATATTGTGTACCTAATCTATTCTACTGATCAACCATTCTATTTTTTTTTTTTTTTGCTTTTTGCTGAGGCAATTGGGGTTACGTGACTTGCCCAGGGTCACACAGCTAGGGAATGTTAAGTGTCTGAGATCAGATTTGAACTCAGGTCCTCCTGACTTCAGGGCTTGTGCTCTATCCGCTGCGCCACCTAGCTGCCCCAACCATTCTATTTCTTAGGCAGTTCCAGGTTGTTTCAGTGCTTACCACTTTGAAGTATAGTTTGAAATCTGGTATTGCTACACTGCTTTCCTTCACTTTTTTATTGCTTCCCTTGATATTCTTGACCATTTATTCTTCCAGATGAATTTTGTTATTTTTTCCCTAGCTCTACAAAATAATGCTTTGGTAGTCTGATTGGCATGGAACTGGATAAATTAGGTAGAATTGTCATTTTTATTATATTGACTTAGCCTTCCTATGAGCAATTGATATTTTTCCAATTGTTTATATCTGTGTTTGGGTAAAGAGTGCTTTGTTATAGTTTCTGTATGTGTCTTGGCAGATAGACTCCCAAATATTTTATACTGCCTGCAGTTATTTTAAATGCATTTTCTCTCTCTCTCTCTCTTTCTTCCTACTGGATTTTGGTGGTAATATGTAGAGATATTGATGGCATTTGTGGGTTTATTTTATATCCTGAGACTTTGCCAAAGTTATTAATCATTTCAGTTAGTTTTTCAGTTGATTATGGATGGGCTCCTTTCCTAATGAGAAGAAATGTTTGCTTTCAGTGCATTTTGTTGCCATCAGTCTGGTTTGCATATTAAGATTAAAGAGTTTTTTGGTTTTTATTTTTTGAGAAAAGTGATAGTTTTATTTCCTCATTGCCTCTTCTAATTCCTTCAATTTCTTTTTCTTGTTACAGCTATCATTTCTAGTAAAATACTGAATAAGAGTAGTGATAATGGACATCCTTGCTCCACTGTTGACCTTACTGGGAAGGCTTCTAATTTATCCCTGTTACAGATAATGCTTGACCTTGCTTTTATGCAGATACTCTTTATTAATTTAAGAAAAGCTCCATTTATTCCTTTGCTTTCTAGAATTTTTTAATAGAAGTGGCCTTTGTATTTTGTTTTTTCTCTATCTTTTAATTTAATCCTGTGTTTTTTGTTATTTTTATAATTGATGCGATGAAATCTGCTTATAGTTTCCCTAATTCGGCAGCAGCTCGGCGTTCCTGGTATAAGTCCAGTCTGGTCCTGGCGTGTGAGCTTTGTGATATAGCGCTTCCCGTCCGCCATGAATGGAGGGCGGATCTCCTACCAGAGGATGGGCTGAGGGCTTCATCCTTAGGACTGTCCGATGACTCTCCTCTCTTGGCCCATGGCTTCTCTAGGACGTGAAGACAGCTCATCCTGAACTGCTTTTCTAGCTCAGCCTCTCTTTCTTCAGGGGCTCCTCAGCGAGAGGCAAAATAAGTCTGGGGTCCTTGCGCAATGGCAGATCTGGGACACAACTACAGATCTGCTGCTTGTCCAGATTCAGCTTTGTGGTTGGGGTCTCTGAGGATCCCGGGACATTGATTACCTCCTGATGCCTCTGGGGAAGGAGGAAGAGGAGGTCCCAGGAGGGGGGGGCAGAATGTTGGGGCTGTGGCAGCACGTTTGCTTCCTTGTAATACAAGGTTTACAGCTGCCATGCCAAGCGCTGGCAAGTGTTCTAAGCGGGGGTCGAGAGGGGTTTAGGGGCTCACTGGGGTCTCGGAGGCGTCAGAGCAAGTCTGCCTCCCTCACTGGGCGGTTCTGTACCGATGACTTCATTCATTCATTCATTCATTCATTCATTCATTCATTCATTCATTCTTCCACAAAATTCACCCTAAGTCTAGACGGATAAAGCAGAGAAGAAATGAGGGCTCAAGGAGCCCCGGGCGCAGACAGAGCCCCACCTGCCCCGGACAGGCCTTGCACGTAGGACAGAGGCAGACAGGGCTCCCGCTTTTCTTTGGGGTCAGTGGGATGTGCCTGACAGGTAGGCCCCCCCCCCCACTTCTCTCACCCATAAAATGGAGGACCTCGAAGTCCTCTCTCGGCCCCTCCCACCCCCTTCACTGCCGAGGGGCAGGCGCCAGCCCCCATGTCTCCCCCTACCGGATCTGGGGAGAATTGTCTGCTGTTCCTCCTCTGGTGACTGGAGCGGGGACCAGCGCCACCCCAAAGGGCCTCCGCTTTGAGCTCAGGCTCCCCTGGGACTCGTCCCTCTCATCTTCACTGTCCCCACTTGGAGACGCCAGCCCGCTTCTCCCAGGTCTCCCCAGGAGGCAGCCTTCGGAGGGACCCACTGATCCTGGGGCCCCGGTGGGGGAGCCCTGCACGGAGTGCTGGCCCGGGGCCGGAAGTGCTGGGCCGGAAGTGCCGGGCACAGAGCTTAGCCAAGGCCGCAGGGGGGCGGGCTCCCCTTGGGGGTGTCCCTGAAGCTGAGGGAGGCCCGCATTAGCAGCCAGCAAGGGGGGCGGGGGGCCTGATGGAGTCAGGCTCCGGCCTATTGGCCACGCCACTTCCGGAGATGGCGTCTCCCCATCCGCGGAGCGGACATTACCTGTCTTGTAGTGCTGGTGCTGTTAGGAGGAAAGAGCTCTGGAGAGCAAAGAGCAGGGTGGGAATGGGAGGGGTGTGTGTGTGTGTCTCTGTGTGTGCAGGCGTGCATGTGCATAAATAAACGCTAGCAGCAAAGCTCCGGTTGTGTGGATGTGCTCGGCTGACTTAACGGCTTGGGGTTCCTAAACCATTTCCAGGAACAGTTTCCCGCTCTCTAGCAGAGCAGGGGCAGAGAGCTGGGAGCGTGGGGGGCCTGGGTGCCCGTTCCAGCGCTGCCCCAGTGAGTCCGATCAATGCGCCTTGCCCAAGTTTTGATTGGCTGTGGATGACCCCGTGGCAGCTCACACTCAGCCGCTGGAAGGACCCTTCCGCCTACAAATGGGGCGACGGGACGTTTGTCCCCGGAATCATGGGCCTCAGTGAAAGTTGCCTTTTGATGAACTGGAGACCAAGAGCATTCAGTGGTTCCTTATGGGCAAGTCCCTTGGCAGAGGCTGCTGGGGGCTAGTTTCTGAGGCTGAGTGAGTTCTGTGGATGAATGAAGGAAGCTGGGAAGATCCGAGCACTTGCCAGCATTGGTGCCCAGAGTCGGCGCCCAGAGTCGGCGCCCACAGTCGGCGCCCAGAGTCGGCGCCCAGAGTCGGCGCCCAGAGTCGGCGCCCAGAGTCCGAGCCCAGAGTTGGCGGCCAAGATGGCCACGGCGCCCTCAGGCAAAGCAGGAAGGCCGATGAATGGGGCTGTCGGGTCCCACTGCTTTATAACTGGATCAGGCCAAGGACGTGGCCTGGCGTTTGCGGTGGAAAGCCAGGAAAGATGCAGGCCGTTCTATTTCGGTCCCTTGGCCCACATGGAAACAGAATTGAAGACACCAGTGGGGAAGTGGCCCTTCCCACTCCTGGCTCATCCCCTGCATTAAGACGACCCAGTTTTATCACAGCAAACCCGTTTTTGGCCGCCGGCTTTGGGAAATGAAAACCTTTCTCTTGAAAAATAAATATTTTAATAACTGAACTTTTCAAATATTTATCAATCCCAGGAAGCCGCTGCCGCCTCCCGCCAGCGCCATGTTTAGCTGCAAAGTGGAATTGACTGCAGATGTTTGCGAGTCAGAGGGATTCTCAGCCTCGGGCCCCAGGCCGGGATAATCGGCAACAAACAGATGGACCTGGGGTTCACTATTCTGCTCAGACCCTCAGAACCCTTCTGTGGGCTAGAGCTCCTACTTCCAAGAGCGTTCCTGCAGAAACCGGGAAGTGACCCCCAAGCTGTGGGAAAGAGGAGAATTTGAGATGGCAGGGAAGCTTTCAGAACAACCTCTTCCAGTTAAATTCAGGACGTTTCTGAGAGCTAACAACCCTCCAGGGCAGTGCCCAGGAAATGCCTCCTGGTGCCAGGCTGTCTGGGCCAGGGCGGGCTCTCACCTCTTGAGAAAAGCCTGGGGATTGTTGGGGGGCACAGATAAGAGGGATCCCACACGTGCTCATCAGAGTTGGCTCTGAGACTGGCCGGGCTGCTGTTAGTCTACTCCCCATGTCACAGTCTTGACACGGGTCATGGGTCACTAGTGGAGATCCCATCCGTTTCTCCATCCACCAATAAAGACCATTTATGAACAAATTGCACAGAACCATGGCAATGATGACTGGCCAGGATTTATTTTGGTTCCCAAACCTGTGATTTCGTAGCCATGGAGGGCTCCCAGGGGAGGAAAGCCCCTCTGCTGATGCCGATCTGCACATGCTGTACCAGGGAGAGCCTTAAACAGCTGTCCAGCACAAGGGGCTCACCAACCCGCTTACGTTTTCCCATTCCCGAGGCCGACGCTGCCTTCGCCCCACCTTGGTCACACTGACAGTTTGAGAACATTTGAGTTTTTCAGGCATTTTCCAGACATCCCATTTGAGCCGGGAGCCCATCAGTTTGGGGGGAAACCCAGGCACCCCTTTATTTCAGTAGAATTAGTTCCTTTGTGGTGCTCTGTTTTATTTTATGCATTTAAGCCCAGGGCCCTGAGATAGGCTGCAGTGGCCTGGCCTCCAGAGGGGGCCCCCCTTGGTTGGGGCCTTGGCCATGGTCACACAGCCCAGGACTCCTGTGCTTGTGGGATGTGCTTCGGGGTGCAGGCCCAGGTTTGGAGGAGGCAGCTCTCAGCACTTACCAGCAGGGCGGCCTTGGATGGTGGCGTCCTTCCGGGAGCCTCGGCTTCCTCCTCTGTAAAGTGATGTGGTCAGACCAGCGATCCAGGAACCTAGGTCCTTGCCGGCCCTGTGGTCCTGGGCCCAATTTTCTTCTCCTTTTTCTGGGGCTCCAGCCTCCAGAGGGGCCATTTGCCATTGGAGAGTGAAGTGCAGCCCCTTCTCCCCTCCTGGTGCAACCAGCCAGATGGAAGGATGGGGCCCAGGGGGATGTCTGGTAATGGGGACAGAAGATGAGAGGAAGAAATGGAGGCGGACATGGCTTCCCGAGGCCTCCTGTCCTCTTCTTGTCCAATAAAGAACTCCCCAACCCCAAAGACTTAGTTTCTGCCCCTTGCCCAAGGTGGGGCCAAAAGGGGAAAGGATTCAGGGGAGCATTTCTCCCACAGCAATGGCGGGTCCTCCAGATACCTCTGTGGGGGAATGACTCTGGGCTGATGCTAGGAGCCCAAGAGTTCTACCAGACCACCCAGTGGGATGACAGTGACCACTGCTCAAAGGCTTTGGCTTAGCCATCCACATGGGGAAGGCAAAGTGGATGACAAATGCTTTTTGTCCAGGCTATAACATGCTGTTGGATGGACAGTCTTTAGAGAGTCTTTCAGAGTGTGTGCAAGTGTATGCACAATATGTAATAATTTTATATATATATATGTGTGTGTGTATGTGTGTGCAGTTTGTAATAATTACACACACACACACACACATACACACACACACGATCAAGTACTTGAAAAATACGAGCAGACTGGGCCCAGAGGTGGGGAGGAGTTAAGGGGGGCCTGGTTTGCATTTTGGAAGAGGGGTGGCATTTTAGGGGGCCGGAAGCTACTCCATGGAACAACACCCCCTCTTTAAGCCAGAATCCTCTTGGTAACAGTCCTCAGGGGCTGTGAATCACAGAAGCCTGGTCTCTGAAGAACCCAGGATGGAGATGGTCCAGAGGATGCCAGGCGCATCTAGCTGGTTGCAGTGGAAGAGATGGTACAGACAGCGGAGTGCAGAGGGTGCCGAGCCCGGGGTCACCTCGCTGCCCACACCCAGGGCTTGTGGTGGCTGGTCAGGGTAAGAGTGGGAGCCACAGAGGAAGCCTAAAAGGCAGGAGAGGGAGGGGGTTTGCAGGAGAGGGGATCCACGTGGCAACGGCGGAGTGATCCGAGGATTGATGGGCAGGCTTCCTGGCACACCTTGGACGGGCAGTGTGGCAGAGCGGGAGCTAGTGAGGGAGAGGACGGCAGGTGGCCCCAGAGCACTCATGGGACCATGTCACTTCCCACCTCTGTACCTCACACAATGGAGAGAACGAGCCCCCAGCGTCTGTCTGCATCCCAGGCTGGTTGTGGTGGAGATCAGATGCCATGTTTTAGGGACTAAAATAACCACGGTGATGACTCAGTGCTTTCCCTCCCTGAAAAGTGTCTGTGCATGCGTGTGTGTGTGTGTGTGTGTGTGTGTGTGTGTGTGTGATTGTGTGTGTGTGTGTGCTCATGTACGTGTGCATGTTTTTCTTGGAAAGCACTTCACACCCAGGTGACACCCCAGGGACAGGCGTCCTCGTTGCCATGATTACTTTAGCCAAAGCCTCCCAGGACCGCCACCTCTCCTAGCGCCCGGGCTCGGCCACATTCGGAGGTTCTGGGCACGTGTGCAGCTCCTTCCCGGGCTCCTCAGGATGGGGTGACAGCACTAGAAGCGGTTAGGGACGCACTAGGAGTTGATCGCAGTGTCTGGCTCTGTTAGCTGTGACGAAGGCAGAAAACTTCTAGGGACAAAAGTGGCAAAGCCCAGGCTGTGTCCGTGTCTTCCCGGCCCATCCTCCTGACAGTCACCGACCTCCCTCGTGCTTCAGTGACTTCCCCTCCCTCTGAATCACGGCAGAACCTCAGAAGTAGCTGCCACCGGTTTCTCGGCTGTGAAAAAGACTTCCCGGCCCAGCCTTTCTCATGACACCTCAGAGCTGGAAGGCTGGGGCCTCTGGAGAATGGGGATCAGTGGCTCAAAATTTCTTATTTGTCGTGTGGAGCGTGTTGTCGGGGTCCCTGCCCCCTGGCCTCCAGCACACCTGAGAACAGGCAGAGGGGCTGCGGGGTCCCAGTCTCTGTGATATGGGCTGCTATGGGCCAGCCATCCCTCCCCTCCTCCACTGTCTGTGTGACCAAGGGGAGGCTCAACGAGCTGTTAATTAGTCAGGACACCCCCCCCCCCCCGAGGAAAAGCACAACTTCCAATGGCAGGTGTTTGCACAGGGCACGGTCCCTCCTCCCTTCAGAAAAGGCCAAGCCTTAGCTGGGGACAGCCACATGAGGGTTTCTGCCTTGTCTTACCGGCCAATCAATCAGCGCGCATTTACAGAACTCCTACTGTGTGCCAGTGGTGGTCCCAAGCCCCAGGGGCACAGAGACAAAGGGAGTCTGCCTCTTCCCTCAGAGAACTGGTATTCTAGCATAAGTCTTGTCAAGGGGATGGACTATATAGCCTCTCCCTGGAGCAGGATCCACTCAGAAAGAGGCTCTGCAATGGCACCCTCAGGATCATCTCGGTGGACCCTCCCACCCCCACTTCCCGAATCCTGGGTACCCCATCTCAGCCCTGCTTCTGCCACATCCTGGATTCAGCCTCCCTTCCGCCTCCACACAACCCAAGCTTCTCCCCATAGCCAGAAGACAGTGGGGGCCGAGAAGAGGGACCCTCCTTACCGCTCGATCTTTACCACAACATGCACAGGTAGCTCCCTTTTGGAGGAGTCTCCCCCGTCCCAACCTGGTTCCAGTCTAGTTGTTAAAAAGGGAGAGGTCTAAAAATTCAGGTTGCATATTCATTTATAATGATAAACTTTCTTTGAAGAATTATAAATCCAAAGACCACCTTCTTCATATATAAGGAAGACAGAAAAGAGAGAGTGAGGTGTGAAGTCACAAATCTCTCTGAGGTTTAGCTTATTTTGTTAAAAATAATTGAATGTATATCAATGATCCAAGATAATTCTGAAGGACTCATGAGGAGAAATGGTCTCCACCAGAGAGGGACGGAGTGAAGTCAGAGGGCAAAGTAGAACTCAGTCAGAATTTTCTCACTTTTAAATTTCTCCTGTGTGTGTGTGTGTGTGTGTGTGTGTGTGTGTGTGTGTGTGTGTGTAAGAGAGAGAGAGAGAAACAGACAGACAGACAGACAGAGAGATGGCTAATACAGAAATACACTTTGCATAATTTCACATATATAATTGACATATTGTTTGCATTTTTAGTGTATTGGAGAGAATGGGATAGAGGGAATTTGGAAATCAAAATTTTAAAAAATTGGTAAAAATAATTTTAAAAAATTAAATAATTAAATGAGTATAAATTACATTTAGCACCATAATGTCAACAATGCTTAGCTGGTTTGTGTTCCTTACTGAACATTCTTTTGCTCTCTCCTATATATACATACATACATATATATATATTCAATATCATTGAAGAGTGATTCTTTTTCTTTTTTTGGCATCATTAGCTAAGCTCCCTTTTCACCAATAAAAGCTCTTTCTTGCTCCTTGGTTTTGAATTTACTGTGGACTTACAGTTCCAGCAATTCCTGCCTCATGGGGAGTTGTTCCCTGAGTCTGTTCCTCTTTCAGGTTTATAAAACACTGGCTAGCGAGCTTCATTGCTAGGTTGCATTTTTTTTAAAACTATTTTTTAGCTTTATAGTCTAAACTGATGACTAGAAATACAATTCCTTCTTTTTCCTTCTCTCTTGAGGGTCTAGACCTTTTGCTCTTCCAAAGTGATTTGGTCCCCACCCCCATTAATTATCCCTTTGGCAATTTGAATTGGCATAGCAACAAATCTATAAGTTAATTAAGATAGTAGTATGTGTGCATGTGTGTGTATGTGACTGTGTGTGTGTGTAACCTGGGTTCCAAGCCTGGAACATTTTCCCGGAGGCTCTCCTGCTGGTGAGGTTTTATCTCCAAAATTTGGGAGTCTTATAAAAAGGCTTCCAAGCTCGCCCAATCATGAGTAACAGATATCTGTCCACTTGTTTGTACTTTTTTATGTCTGTAAAAGGGACTTTGAAGCTGTATCTGTATAATTCCTAACCCACCCTCCAGGCATTCTGTAGATGTTTTGAATTTTGCAATGAATTACACTCCTTCTTGGCCGGACCCACTTGGAGGGAGAGAGAAGCTACAGGAGAGAGGGGAAGGGGCTGGAGTCTCTCCTAAGTCTCCATACTCTCATGCACTGGGTCTTTGCTTTCTCTCATGGAGAGTGAGGTCCTGGGATCTCCTGATATTTGTTCCTAGACTTGCTGTGACCTCCTCTTCCCTCCCCCAATCTCTCTCAAGAGTCCGGAGGAATTCTTCCATGGGTGAATGAACCAGAGCTCGGATGTATGTGCAGGCCAGATTCGAAGTTACCTTGTCCTTGGAAACAGAACAAAGACTAAAACTGACCGTGGATGTGAGTGGCCAGTGTGGGCCCGAGGGGCTAAAGTGGCTGAGGAGCTAACTGGGAGGGGATCCAGGAAAGAGCAGAATCTTGAAGGTCAGGTAAAGGGATGAGGCAGTCCAATAGCTCAGGGCTCAAGAGCAGACATCTAGGGGTTGGGGGTCCAAGTGATTGTCTCAAGGCACATGAATCTTGTGGAGCCCCCTAGACAGCCCTGCCCAGACTGAAGACCCCTGGTGCAATGGACATTAGGGCTAAGGGAACATGGAGCAATAGAACTTCTGATAGCATCTCTGAAAAATAAACTGAATAATATTGGAGGAAAACATGCACATCGACATTCTGAAATCAATTATAGTGAAATCCATCCATTCATCCATCCATCCATCCATCCATCCACCCACCCATCCACCCACCCATCCATCCATCTAGCCATCTATCTATTCATCCATCCATCCATCTATCCATCTATCTATCTATCTATCTATCTATCTATCTATCTGGCTGGCAGGTGTGTGTTCATATGAATATACAAAAAAGTGTGTAGACCCCAAGTCTGCATGTTGATTAGGAAGCTGAGGCCTTTGACGGTCAGATTCAGTTATTTATGAACACTCATCAATTGGTAAACATGTATTTGGATTTTTATCTCTGTATGTCTTGGAGCAAGGAAAGTATTTTCACACATTGTTCCCTATAAGAAAATGGGAAGTGTGAATGATACAGTTGACACAATTATCTTTCAGAAAATATCTAGAAACGACGTGGCTTATGAATTTGCAAGTAGCTCTCTTGGCTATGGACATCTGTCATCTTTTTAAAAATTATGTATTCTTTTTCTAAACTTTATATAAACACACACACACATACCCACTGGCACATGCCCATATACATGGAAGAACACAAACCAGAGGATTTTATAGGAGTCCGTAAGTCATTTTATACTACTTGCTTTTTAAAAAAAAAGTCTATAATAAATCCCACATATGACTTTCAAAACCATCCTGCTGACTTTGCTTCCTTTCAAACTTCCTTCTGTTCTCTTCTGTGCATTAAAAACTGTCAATAATCCTTTTTTCCCCCATAACTATTTAATTTCAAAGTTTCAAGTCAGCTATGGTATTTTTACCAGAAAATCTTGAAAGTCCTTTACTCCTCTAAAGATCCATTTAGTCCATTTGGGTTATATCTGGGGGCAGCTAGATGGTGTAATGGATAGAGCACTGAGCCTTGACTCAAAAAGATTCACAGTTCTGAGTTCAAATCCAGCCTAGGACATTTATTAGCTGTGCGACCCTGGATAAATCCCCTAGCATCAGTTTTCTCATCTGTAAAATGAACTGGAAAAGGAAATGGCAAGCCATTTTGCCAAGTAAACCCCAATGACTAAACAACAACAAAGGGTTTGCAAGTGAAATGATCAACTTTGTAAATGGGCTTTATTAAGGCTTTTTATAATCTTGCCTTTCCAAGCTCTCTTCTTCTTCAGAGTTGAAGCTGCCATGTCTTAAGTAGTCTTGTTTCCTTGTTACTTGAATTCCTTTTGGACGTATGTTGTAGTTTTTCTTTGAAGTTCAGAAGTTTTTCTACAACCTTCCTAAGACCTTGCTTTTAATTATTATGGTTGATAATAATAAAAGCAGTACAACAGCTAGCATTTGTATGTTACTTTAAAGTTTACAAAGTGCTTTTTATGTATCATCTCCTTTGATTTTTACATAATCCTGTGAGGAAGGTTTGCACTACTATCTCCATTTTGCAGATGTGTAAACTGAGGCTGAAATTACGTGACTTGCTGGTTTCTGTCTGAGGCAGGTTTTCTCCACTGATCATATTCCAGCCACTGTGTCACTTAGCTCCTCTATTTGGAGTGTCTTTCAGCATGTGACTGGTAGATTCTTTTTTTTTTTTTTTTTTGGTAGATTCTTTTTTATCTTGACTGCTGGCTCTAATATATCTGGGCAGTGTTTTTTTTTTAAATATGGTGTCTAGATTTTTAAATTATGGTTTTCAAGGAACCTAATCATTCTTAAATGATCTCTCCTTGATCTGTTTTCCAGAGTGGCATTTTTCTTTATGGCACATATATTTTCTTCCATTTTTTCCCGTTTTTTTGATTTTGTTCTAATATCTGTCCAGTCTAATTTGATCTAGTCTCATTACTAGGGAGTCTCTTACTTAGGTAAGATTGACTAATTTCTATGCTAATTTTCTCCTCTTAATTCTTTGTACCTTTTATTTCACTTTTATTTCCTTCTGGTTTCATTTCTTCTAGGTGTTCATGTAGCCCTTGTGGAACCCCCCGCCCCATTTATTTGACTTCTCCTTTTAGTTTGGATTTTGGAGCACCACTATGGTTATTCTGTCTGTTAGGTTTTTGGGGACTGCTTGATGGTTTCTTCAGTTTGCTCCTTGCTCCAGCCTTGGTGCTTAGGGACTTTACGCAGAGCCAGGCCGATGTACTTCAGATGTTTGGTCTCACCTTGGCGTCTCTGGGTCCCTGGGTTGATCTCCACCTCCTTGGGGGTCAGGGCTCCCCGGATTGTAGAGCCTTGTGGATTTTCCAGATCTTCTCTGGCATCTCTGGGAAGAGTGCCAGAACTCTGCCCCTGCTTGTTGATGCCATTCCTGGTAGCTGCCATGGCTGATCTAGGATGCATAAACACCCAAGAACTTCCTCAGGGAAAGTCTCTGTCTAATCCCCTTAGGCTGGAGTCGTGGAGGCTACTTGTCTGTCTGGTCAGTCCTTGGCTCTGCTCAGCGCTTACCCTGCATTGGCGCATTAATGGCCTTTTTTCCTCTTGCTGGTGGGCTACTGGTCGGCATTTTGTATCGCTCTAGAGATGTCAGAATTCCCTTCCGGTGGCTTCTTATTGGATTTTTGGTCATTATTCCTGGGATTTGGGTTTTTGGTGGAGTAGGTGCCTGGAAGCTCGGCGGTCTGTTTCCCTTCAGGCCACTAAGTTGGCTGGGAGTCCCGTACTTTAGTCCTGAGTAGTCAGTCTGCTGCTGAGCTGAAAGCGGACGGCCAGAACTCCGGCTAGCCTCATGCATCTGGGAAGAACATCTCTGAGCACATGAGCCCTTTGTCAGCAAAAGTGCTCTGGAGCATCGAGCTGTGGATGGGGAAACAAAAGGAGATGACTGACTGGTTCAAGGCTTTTGACTCTTTAGAAAGAAGATGTCGATATTTGGATGGACTCTTCAAATCTGACTAAATGTCTTTGCTTTTGTTTTCTAGTGAACTTTGACCACTTCCAGATCCTCCGAGCAATTGGCAAGGGGAGCTTTGGAAAGGTAAGGCAGCGGTCTCTTGGAGTGGAGGCAGTGGGCTCCCATGGCAATAGAGTCTCATCTTGAGACACTTTTCCCAAACTAAATGTCCTGAATGATTTCTTCATCGGCCATAGCAAAGCCTATCGGATGGTGCTGTTAGAATGGACTTCTATTGACCTCCTTCTAGCCATTTCCTACATTTCTGTATCCCCTGAAACCTCACTAGCGGGTACATACTGCTGGGAGAAGGACCTCTCCTGATTGCCCATGAATATTTCCTGGCTTCCTCCCATGCAGGGAGTCTAGACAAGAATTCAAGTCTCCGGGGAGAGCCCAAGCCCCTGAAGTCTCCTGCAGACTCGGAGGAAGTTATAACAAGAAGGGTTCAGACCTTCTGGGGGGCTGGGGGACCAATGGCTCAGCTCAGTGTTGGGGAATAGGTTTTCCGACGGTCCCTGTCTGTCCAGACAGTGGATGCAGCTGGACAGTTGGAGCCAGGTTATATACGGGGCGGGGCTGTCTCCATAACAACCATCACCTGTTCAGCAGCCACATCACTTCTCTGGGTCCGAACTGGGACTGGATCAGTGCTTCAGACTGCCCTGTGGGCCATGGTGGGGGGAGGAGGAAGGCTGGTGTCCTGGTCAGGGGCAGGGCTTGGGAGCGCGGGTCGGGGCTCAGAACGGCCATGTCATGGAGCAGATTGGCTGCCCGGGTGCTAGGGCAAGCTGCAATCAAAGGCATCAGGTGCTTCCCGATGGCCTGCTCCTTCACATCTCATGAATCATCTCGGATGATTTCCTCGGTTTTCCTCTTAGACTTCGGGACAGAAACTGCTTCTCGGGGTTTGTGGTTTTCTCTCTTGGCCAAACCCATTTCCTCCTTGAGGCCTTGGTGTCTACACATTGGGGCTAATTATAGCTCAGAAAAAGGCTTAATAAGCTTCCAAGAACATTAAAAATAGTTCTGAGTAAGGATCTTGGTTGTTCCATTGTAAATTAATCACTTCCTCATGGCGGAGACTTCTCTCCAGCACGCCTTTAAAATGTTCTTTGGTAGAGCCTCTGGGCTCTGGCACAATCTCTGCTTAGGCGGCTGGGTGGGACAGTGGACAGAGCATGGGGCTTGGAGTCAGGAATAAATGAGCTTGAATCCTGCCTCAAACAGCTACTGGCTGTGTGAGCAAACCACCTAACTCTCTCTGCCTCGGAATCCTTCTCTGTAAAATGGGGATGATCATAACCTCTGCCTGCTTCCCAGGGTTGGGAGGAGGATCAAATGAATTAACAAACGCCTCGAAGGCTTTATATAGACTCTTATTCTTGTTGTTCTTGGTAATAAAAAAGCATCGTCATGAGGAGTATTATTTTACTGGATCAACTTGCCATTTCCTACCATTGTCTGGCCCGTGACTGAGAGAAGCCAGCCTTTGTAGGAAGGGGAGCTGGGTCTATGAGGAGCTCCCTGTCCCCAGTGAGGGTGGCCCTTCTCTGCCTGTGGGCTCAGAGACTGCCTGGAGCAGGGACGGGAAAGGCCATACAGCCAGGAGGGGCTAGCCCCCGATTCCTTCCACCAAGCCGCATCCCAAGCTCGTTTCTGGGGCGCCATAACTAAAGCCCTTCTATGCCATTGTTATTTTCATTTCATTGTACTGAAAATAAGGAAATATTGCTGAAATATTGGGGGCAATTAGACCTCAGGAAGCCCTTCTGCAGGAGTTCATTAGGAGGGAGAATCGTTCAAGCTCTCCCTGAGCATCAAAAGGCATAGGGGCTGGACTTGTGTAGTTTTCCCTAATTCTGAGACGATGAACCACCTGAGCCAAGTGGTTTGGGGGGACTTGAGCCCGTCAGGACTGAATGGGACTTGACGATGTCCTGTCCTTCCATCCGACAGATAAAATGGTCTTAAGTTATCTCACCGTCAGTGAGCTCCATGACTTAGTGAGTGAGAAAGGCTGGATGGGGAATGCAGGAGGGGGATCAATGAGTCTCAGTCCTCAAAAAGATCATGGGTTTTTTTAATTTAAAAAAAAAGAATATAAAATTTCCAGTAGACAAGTACCTACCCTTTCTCCCTCCTACCTCCTTGCCCCCTGCACTTGAAGGGTAATGACGGACAGATCCCTTGCAGATATTCCTCCAGTTCATTTAGATTATCAAATTTATTGGCATAAAGTTGGGCAAAGTAACTCCTAATTATTGCTCTAATTTACTCTTCATTGGAGGAAAATTCTCCCTTATCATTTTTGAGCATAACAATTTGATTTTCCTCTTCCCCTTTTCTAATCAAATTAACTAAAGGCTTAAACAGATCCCTTGCAACAAATCTTCAGTGTCAAAAAAAATAAATGCTCCCATTGGCTCTGCACCAAATCAAGCATCTCTGTTAGCAGGTGGGTGACACTCTAAAGCTCTGTTAGCAGGTGGGTGACACTCTAAGCGCTCCTCTGCTACAATCATGGTTGGTCATTGCGCTGACCAGAGTCCTGAAGTCTTTCCAAGTTGTTCATTTTTACCAGGCTGTTGTTTGGTAAAAACTGTTCTGCTGATTCTGTTTCCTTTACATTGTCCTGGTTTAATGTAAGGGTCAAGCAATGCCTGTCCCCCCTGCCCCTTTCACTCCCACCCTCCAATAATAGGGGATAATGACTTCCCCACTCCTGGCTTCTCACCATTTTTTTCTCCAGGGGTACATTTCCTTGCCTTTCCTTTGTCCATTTTTTTTTTTTGCTTAAAGGCAAATGGGTAGAAAAAAAAGATCTGAGATATAATGTGACCTCAAATACTTACTAGCTGTATGACCCTGGGCTATTACTTCATCTCTCCTACTCTCAATTTTCCTATATGTAAAATAGTGATGATAATAGTATCCATATAACAGGGTTGCTATGAAGATCAAATAAGTGATTTTTATCTCTTTATAGATGTTTACATATTTATTCATACCAGTAACCTTAAAGCTCTATCTAAATCCTAGTGCTTTTTATAATCTACTTTAAAGATCGTTATGTCATAATAAAACGATTTCCAGACCCTCATTTTATTTTACTCTATGACCCCTGTTGACATTAAAGTTCTCAGGGCATCCCTGTATGATTTCCTCCTCCCCATGGAAAGAAAGCCTTTTTCCCCTATGAGGTCTTTTCTAATTGTTATCATGCTTGTATCATGTTTCTAGCTCAAATTTTCTGCTTATATCTGGGATTTCATCAAGGATGCTTGAAGTCCTGTATTCGAAACCTGACATGTTCCTGCAAACCCCCCAATTCAATTTTATTTATTATTTCTACATTAATTTTTAAAAATACACAATTTTATGAGTCATGTTGGGAGAGAAAAAGCAGAACAAAAGTGAAAAACCCCGAGAGAAGAAAAAGGGGGAAAAAGTCAACATAGCATGTGTTGATTTACATCGAGTCTCCATGGTTCTCTCTCTGAATGCAAAGTTTATTGGGATTGTTTTAAGTCATTGAACCACTGAGAAGAACCAAGTCTGTCAGAGTTAATCATCATACAATCTTGCCGTTACTGTATACAACAAATTCCTGGTTTTGCTGGATCAGCTCGTGCAAATCCTTCCAGGCTTTTCTGTAATCAGCTTGTTCATCATTTTTATTTTTTTTTTATTATTTTTTTTCAATGATCAATTCTTTTTTTTTATTTTTTTTAAATTTTATTTGCATAACATATGTGTGGGTAATTCTTCAACAATAATCCTTACATAGCTTTCCGGTACAAATTTTTCCCCCAACTCCCCACCCCTCCCCTAGATGGCAGGATATCCACTACATGTTAATTATGTTAAAATATTGGCAAATCGAATATATGTATACGTATTTCCAAACTTGTCATTGTTGTGCAAGAAAAATCTTGTCTACACAAATGATATATCAGATAAAGGAAACACAATGTAAGCGAACATCAATCAAGGAGTAGTTCATCATTTTTATAGAACAATAATATTCCGTTACTTCCATATACCATGGCTTGTTCAGCTATTCACCAATTGATGGGTATCTATTCATTTTCCAATTCTTTGCCACCACAAAAATGCTGTTATAAACGTTTTTGCACATGTGGGTCCTTTTCCATCATTTATGATCTTTTGGGATACAGACCCACTAGAAACACTGCTGGATCAAAAGGTATGTACGGTTTTATAGCCTTTTGGGCATAATTCCAAATTACTCTCCAGAATGGCTGGATTATTTTACAACTCCACCAACAATGCATTAGTTTTCCAGTTTTCCTATATCCCCTCCACTACTTATCATTATCTTTTCCTGTTATCTTAGCCAATATGAGAGGTGTGAGGTGTTTAAATTTGCATTTCTGTAGCCAATAGTGACTCAGAGCATTTTTCATATGACTGTAGATGACTTTAATTTCATCATGTGAAAATTGTCAATTCTCCCATTCAATTTTATTGGACACGTTATTCTTGGTGGGAAGCCTATTATAACTTTTGCCTTTTGGAGTATCAATCCAAAAGCTCTGCTTCTTTGTAGCAATAAAGACCAAATCTTGTGTGGTTCTGACTGCAGCTCCTCAGTGCTTGAAATCTTTTGTGTGGTCATTCTTCCATTTGTTTACTTTGGGCATCCTGGTGTTACTGGCCTCAGTGAGGCTTCTGAAGGCTGAGTGTGTCATTCTGGACCATGGCCTGAGCTTGAGACTAGCTCGGGGCATCCTGTGTGGTTGTCCCTTCACAAGACCTTCTGTGCTGACTATGCACTCATGGTCCTTCTGGGAAACCTCTTGCTGCTGACCTGGACGAAGAGCTGAGTCCTCCATTGATTCAGGGTGGCCTGAGCCCTTCTGGGTTAACTCAGATGTCTAAGTATTGTCATGAAGCAGTTGGGTTAAGTGACTTGTTCAGGGTCACCCAGCAAGTAAGTTAAGTGTCTGAGGCTAGATTTGAATTCAGGTCCCCTTGACTTCAGTACTCACTCTATCCACTGCGGAGGCAGCTAAATGCCTCCACAGACTCTATGTCAATGACGTTGGGCCACTTCTCTTGCCCTGGACGCATTGCAGACCACAGTCTGTTCTACAAAGAAACACAAAGCTGCTCTTTCCATCTCATCAGTCAGGGATTACAGCTCTCCCTGGAGCCCCGGGGAAAAGCCTGTAATTCTGCTCCATCCCTCGCTTCTAGCAGTTTGCTGTTAACCAGGACATTGCCCAGGATGGATGAACAGACCTTCCCCGAGAACACGTTAGGAACATAACATCTCCTTTTACATAAAAACGAGGGAGAAGCTTGCCCCTGCCTTCCCCCAAGTGGGATAGCATCATCAGGAGTGACAGAGAAGGAGGAAGAAAAGCAGCTAGGATGTTCTGGAGCTCACAGTAGGGAAAAACAACAACAAAGAAGGGGTCAGCAGTAAAACCTGGACCTCCAGGATCCCTACACGCACAACTCACATTTGGGCAGCAACCGAGACTGATTGGAAATCCTACTGGAGGCTGGCAAAACTGACCAAGCACTTTGCTGGAAAAAACCATTACTGGGCTTTGTTTCTCGAAGGGTAGCCCATACACTAGAGAAATCTAATTAGGTAATAGGGGTGAAGGAAGGTGCAGTACTAGCGGATATTAAGCTGGTATATTCATGAGGAAGTCTGGGAACCCGGGGTGAGGAAGCGTGATGGAGAAAATTTGGGTGAAGGTCAGCAGAGGGAGAAAGAAGAGTGATTTTGTCACTGAGTGGATTGTAGGCCACCTGCATGGAAAGGAGAAATAGAGAGAGAGTTTGGGAAATATCATGTGCCTGGTACAGAGGCACAAATAGCATCTGGACATCTGTGGGAACTCTGTGCCAAGAACAGAGCAGCAAATAGCTTCTTGACTTGACTTAGTGATAATTTCATCCCTCATAAGGTGAAGAAGACGAGGGAAATTCTATTCTGGATCTCCTTCTCATTAATAGGGAGGGACTGGCAGCTGGAATGGAAATGACTCTAACCTAGAAAGGAAATGGCCCCATCTCCCTTTGAGAGTTGGTGCCAGAGGAGAGGAAGTCTGGGCATTTTCATGGCAGTGTGACCCTAGATTTGGGGAAAGAAGCTTTCAGATGGAGCAAAGGAAAGATAAATAAGGCCCCCTGGTTTAAAATGCAATCTGCTCAAGAGGAAGGAGAGATGCTGTAGAATGAAGTCTGAGGACAAAAGCAAACACAAAGAGGAAAATTAGAAATTCTCTGAAGACACAGATGTGGATGCACAGGAAACTCACCAACCCATGTGGATTTTAAAAGAAATGCATGTAAGATGGGCACTAGGCCAGAGAACAGAGAATGAATTTAGGGGAAGACAATGCTATAAAAACAACACCTTGAGATTGAAATCTGAGAATGAGCCGAGAGTGCTAAGTGAAGCTGGGAACCGAAAAAGGTTTGGGTTTAAAAAGAGAAAAAGGAGGAGCCAAGAAGGGAGAGGCTTTCTGCTTAATGTGGGCAGGACAATAAGGACAGAGGAGCCAGAGCAGCTGAGCTGGAACTTTGCTTCTGTTGCCTCTGCCAAGGAGAGTGAACTTTGCACTTGAAATGATGGAGTGACAGGGAATCGGTGCCTGAGCTAAGTAAGGTGATGGGGAGTGAAGGAGGTACCCAGATGACCAGGAAGAGTCCAAGTCACTTTGATTGGATAGTCTGCCCAGATGCTATTGAGAAGCCCTGCTCTGTGAGAGGGGAAAGAGCATGGGAAGTAAATGGGAGAAGGGCTAACATTCCAGCCCTTACGGAAGGAAGAGGACAGTCTGCAAACTGTGAGCCAATGGGCAGCTAGGTGGCGCTGCAGGGGATTATATGCCTGGCCTGAAGATCTGAGTTCAAAACCAGCCTCAGACACTAGCTGGATGGCCCTAAGTCAGTCACTTAACTGCCTTATCTGTAAAATGAGAGAGCAATAGCAACAACTTGCTAAGGCTGTTGTGAGGATCAAATGGGATAATACTTGTTACGGGTTTAACATAGTGCTTGGCAAATAGTAAATGCTACAAAAATTTTAGCTATTCTTTGTATTCCTGAAAAATTCTAGGACAGATTAAATCGTAATTTTATATCTAGACAGGGAAATAGTCATTACAAAATAATCACAACATGGGCATATTAGGAACAGGGTTTGCTATATTAACTTCACTTTCTTTTTTTAGAAAACAGTATTCTAACAGATGTAGGAAATGATGGGGATATATAGTTTTTCTGAACTTTTAGCAAAGTTTTTGATAAATTATCTGTAACTTTTTGTGGAAAAGAAGGAAAACCATGAATTCAACAAAAAGATATAACCCTTGTTGCCTGAGAACCAAATGTGTAAGATTTTACCCTTTGACTTAATTCTGTTCCCCAGTACCCTGAATGGATTGAGGATATTTAGTTTCTGACATTAACTCAAATCAACACAGATTATTTCCCCTCCCAACTTTAGGGGTCCCGGCAACTTCTTTTAAGCATTTCACAATGAGATTAGCTTATACAAAGGAATATTTATTTCAAAGGTTTAGAAAGAACAAATCACAAATTCCCAATTTCCAACACTGGGGGAGCATAATTTCCCCCATACTCTCTTGATCTCTGTGGAGAGGAGAGGTGTTAGGCTCACAGATTAACTCAGTTCCCAAATAGCATCAATCTCACCAAGTTCCAAGGCCAAAGCTCCCCACTGACTTGGATCCCAGGACTCTGGCTTCTTAGGACCTTCCTGCTAGACTGATTGTAGCACTTGGCCCGGAATCTTGGGTTCCAAGATCACCATGGTGCAAGCTCCCCACTCAGGGACTATGCTTCCTGCTCCTAGAATTCGAAAGGACAAAGATGAACCAAGTCCTGAAGGCCATTTCTCAAGGCCACAGGCTTCAGGGGAAGAGGAATTGGTGCTTCTCTGCCCAGCTGCTGAATAATCCTGGTGCTTTGTACTTAGGTACCCCCCAAAATCAACTTCACAAGTTGGAGACAGTGGCTGGAGAGCAGATGTTCTGAGAAAAGCCTGGCTGTTGGGGTGGATGGCAAGGGCAATACATGATGGCAACTTGATTGGTAGTCAAGAGCCTACTTGTAGACTCTCAGGTGGCAACAAGAGGTAATAGCTCCCAGAATTAGGTATAAACTAAGTCTATTGTACTCCACTCTGACTCCGTCTCACTTGGAGTATTAGATTTATTTCTGGGCATTGATGAACCAAAGTGTACAGAAGAGAAAGTGTAACATGGTGAAGGGTCTTGAGACTGGGCCATCTGGAGGCTCTTTGAAGAAATGGAGATTTTAATCTGAAGAAGAAAGGACTCAAGGATTACATGGCAGCAGCTTGCAGGATTTTTCTGGGACTTGAAAGAGGGATTTGCTTTGCTTTGTTTGGCTACAGAAGCATAACCCGGAGCCCCAGGTGGAGCTTAGCAAAGAGAAATTAAGCTGAACATGAGACAAATGGCATATGGTTTTAGCCAGTGGCTGGCTGGCCACTTTTGGCATATATTCCATTGAAGGTCACTTTTGTGCATGTAGAGGTGGCTGGTGTCCCAATATATCATTGATCCTAGAGCCAGGAAGATCTGAGTTCAAATTGAGCTTTAGGCACTAGTTGTGTGACCTTGGGCATCATTTAACTTTTCTTAGCTTCAACTTTACGCTTTTTTTTTTTTTTGCTTTTTGCTGAGGCAATTGAGGATAAGTGACTTGCCCAGGGTTATACAGCTAGGGAATGTTAAGTGTCTGAAATCAAATTTGAACTCAGGTCCTCCTGACTTCAGGGCTGGTGCTCTATCTGAACTGTGCCATTTAGCTGCCCCCACTTCTTTAAAATTAACCTAATAATAGCAGTTCTTTCTTAAGTTTGTTATGAAAACACAATGAGATGATATTTGTAAAGCATTTAGTTCTGTACCTGGAATATAGTAGGTGCTCAATCAATGCTTGTTCCCCTTTCTGCTTGCATGTGTTGGGATAGATGACCACTGAAGTCCCTTCTACTTTTACATTTCTATGACTTGATTCTATGACATGTTTATCCAAGGTGACCGGCAGACATATAACAATGACAACGATGAATTACTATCATGGCAATCACTAAAAATTGTGATTCTGGGGAAGACACTATTTATAACCTAGACTCAAGGTCATCCATCCAGGCATATCAGGGTTGGAAGTGACTTAGAGTGTTGAATTTATCCTGGAGTGTGTGTGTGTGTGGGGGGGGGGTAGACACCATACTTTTGGTAAGATAGAGAATAGCACTTTCCAAAGAACTGAAGATGAATAATCCACATTGTGGATATAAGCAGGCTGTGACTTATAAGAAAGGAGGAACTTTTTCTTTTTTTGCTGAGGCAATTGGAGTTAAGTGACTTGTCCAAGGTCACACAGCTAGGGAATGTTAAAGTCTGAGACCGGATTTGAACTCAGGTCCTCCTGACTTCAGGGCTGGTGCTCTATCCCTTTGTCATCCAGCTGTCCCTAAAGGAAGAATTTTAAAGAAGAATGTAGAATGTCATCAGGGCAATACACACTGGAAAGAGAACATGGACTGGTGGTGTGGTGGTTAGGGATGAAACATGTAGAGCTGGATTATTCCGCTGGTATCCTTGCAATATTCAGACAAAGTGAATCTGGCCTTCAGTACATTGAGTAGACTCCCTGTTATGGGAGCCTTGTGTCTGGGAAGACACAAGAGATGTGTCAGGTAGATGGGCTCTGATCTGTAGAGGAAACATCTGAAATGAGATCAGGGTTCCTATGACTCTTTGAATATTGCTAAACTGGAAAATGTCCAGGGGAAGACGCCCAGGATGAGGGAAGGACACAAGATCCCATTGTACAGTGATGAGATATTTCATCTGGGAGAAGAATAGGCTCAGGTAGGACTTGACTTCATTTATTTCAAGGACGCTCAAGAGAAGGGCAGGCTTGTTCTTGAACCCCAAATGTAGCAATGAGAGCAGGAGGGAAACAGTTCAGAGTCGGGTTTTGGCTTGATGGAAGGAAAAGATGCCAGACAGAACTATTTTGAATAGAGTGGGTGGTGTCAGGTAGTGGGTTCCTCCTACCCCTTTCCCAAAGTTCTTCAATGGGTCATTGAGTGCTATGGGGTCCTGATTAGTAAAAGTCATACTATGGGGGTGAAAAACCATATTATTGGGGTAAAAGCCATTCCAAAGGGGGGGAGAAAGCTATTGGAAGGACACTGTGCCTAATAAAAAAAAAAACTTTTGTGGTCTGGGATCTTATTCAAGAAGCTGACCAGCTATAGCCTTGTGGGGTCCCTATTGGGTTGAAAATCCTAAGTAGGTTATAGTAACCAGGGGCAAGCTATAAGAAGGGCACAGAGACCAGAACACAACCTTCACTGTGTCCATCACATGATCATGGGTGTCTGAGCATTCACCCAAGTTTGCTGGCCTGGTGCCCAAGCTCTGGGACCCAGGGGCCCAAAATTAGAACTGATTGCAAAGCATAATTCAAATCCCTAATGACATAGTAATGACACTGTGCAGTTTCTCCTGCCTTTGTTTGATTCCTATAATTATCATGGGACTTTTTTTTTGGTGGGGATCCATTGAATAATCTGGCCATCACCTCAGACTGCGAGGCAGGGATCTGAGATCCATTGGATCTGTCTGGCAGCTGCCCCCAGACAGCCCTTATGTAAGTAACCCATTATGATTGTTAACCCATTCATGTAACCATAATGGGGCTCCCTGCTGCTTTCTTTGGTACATTTAGCCGGTCCCTTGCTCTTCCCCTTGGAATCTGTACGGTCTCTTCCCTCCTTCCTCTCTCAGCTGCTCAAGAGCCCCACTATGGTTTAGCTTCTCCCACAGCCTACCATCCTTGGGACCGTTCTCTCCCTCCGCTCCAGGAATAATGCGACAACCCACTTTTCCAGAACTTAGAAAGTGGAGCGCTTCCTTCCAACCACTGCATGAGATGATGAGTAAATAGAAATTAATACTGGTGGGGAAATGGAGGATCGGGAAGGCCTGCCACCTTGCCCATCCTCCCCCACAGAGAGAGTGACAGAGCCGGACCTCTGTCCCAAATCACCTGTCCCCAAGTCCAGCGTTTTGTCTGCCCTGACACTATGACTTTCGGTGAAATAACACTGATGATGATCAAGAACAACAACAGTGACTTTAACCAGTTTCTGGTTCCGTTCCCTCAGGGTCTTACTGGGTTACAGACTGGCTAGCCAGAGAAACAAATGCAAGATGGGAGGGTGACGAAGCTTTTTGTCTAAAGGCAGGAACATCTGGTGACCCACTCTCCGCTTCCGCAGGGACTGGGTCTGGGAGAACTGTGCAGCAGGGGAGTTCTCTGTAGTGTCTGCTTCCCTGGGAAGGGACAGTCAGGCCCATATGTCCTTGTCCTTATCCTCCCAGAGCCAACTGCTAGAATTCATGCAGGATTCTCTCCCAGTTTCTGTATTTCTCTCCCCATTTCAATCGATCCACAGTCAAATAATACATTTTATGCTCGGTTCTGACAAAAACCATTTTTGCCCCCAATCCTTCTATGGCTCCCTATCATCTGCCTAGAAAAGAGCCTGCTTTTTTTCTGGGAGCCCAAGTCCCCCGCTCTGGAGCCATCCTGTTTTTCTAGACTTATTTCGTGCCATTTCCTCACTGCTCTTTGTGCACCCGCCCAGCTTAGATCTGCTCTCTGATGCCCACTCATGTGCCTACATGTGCCTCTGCTCGCACTGCTTCCTCTGCATGAAATGCCCCTTTTCCAGCTCTTTGTGCCTTGATTCTCACCCCACTGTGAGCAAATTAACTCAAATGCCAGCACTCCTACAGAGCCTCCCCTGCCCATAACAAGGGAAAACTAAATGATTTATTGTAGGGCTTTGCCGCAGCCCTCTCGCTGATCGTGAGCTTCCCGAGGTCAGGGACCCCGTTTTATCTGGACTCTGTGTCTTCCCCCAGTGTCCAGCACAGGGCTCTACAGCCACCAAGTCCTTGGGCCCTTTGAAGCTTGCCTTATAGTTTTAAGCAGGTGCCTCCGATCCCTAAATAGAGGGATGACTAGCTGGTGATGTCAGGCAGCAGAGGAGTGGCTGGGTTGGGTGGTACTACGGGTGGTCCCTGCTGCAGAGGCCCATGGAAAAGCTTCCTCTGTGTTTATATCTCATGAGAGACACGTCCTTAGCATCTGTAAAGCTCCTTGCAGAAACACAAGCCGTATGAAGGCTGTCGTGGCTGCTGCTGCTGCTGCTGACTCTTTATGGAGGACAATTGGCAAGTTGGAGCTGTCCAGACCAGGGTGGCCAGAGGACTCCAAACTGCCATATGAGGATCCATGGAAGGAAGTGGCATGGTCATTCCGGAGAAGAAATAGTCACCCAGAATTTGAAGGGTTGTCACATGAAAGGGGGCTTAACTTTACTTTTATGGACCCACAATATGGAGAAATCTGCAGGAGATGATCAGGATAAGGAAGTCCTATTGATAGGAAGACTAAGAAGGAGAACTATCCATCCATGCAGCCAGTGGGTGAGCTTCTGGTCACTTGACCTTCAAACAGAAGCTCTGTGACCCTGCAGAAGAATCACGGAAGGTGTTTGCCCTTTGGAAGGGTCTCAGAGGAGACTGGTGTTGCAGTCCAGTTCATGCTTAATGTTCTACAACTCAGATTAGGAAAAGTGATGGACACTGAGCTGAAATAAGGGTGTAGTGATGGGAGACAATGTCTCTAGAGAAGGAGTTCTTTACCTTTTGTGTCCTGGGCTACTTGGGCCCATAGAACTCTTCTAAGAATTAAAAAACAGCAGTGCCATTACTGGGTCTGTATCCCAAGGAAATCATAAAAGAGGGAAAAGGACCCACGTGTGCAAAATGTTTGTAGCGACTCTTTTTGTACCGGCAAAGAATTGGAAAGTGAGGAGATGCCCATCCACTTGGGAAGGCTTATAGTATATGAAAGTAATGGAATATTATTGTTCTAGTAAATATGAGGGACAAGGATCACAGAAAGGCCTGGAAAGATTGACATGAACGGATGCTGAGTCAAACAGGAAGAACCAGGAAGACACTGTACACACTAACAGCAAGAATCTGCCATGAATCAACTGGGCTCTTCTCAGTGATCCAAAGCAATCCCAACTTTGGATAGAAAATGCCATCAGTATTCAGAGAGAGAACTACAGACACTGAATGTAAATCAACACATGCTATGTTCATTTTTTTCTTCTGCCACAAATATTTTTGCACATGTGGGTCCCTTTACCTGCTTTAATATCTCTTTGGGATGTAAGACCAGTAGAAACACTGCTGGGCCAAAGGGGATGCACAGTTTGTTAACTCTTTAGGCATAGTTCCAAACTGCTCTCCAGAATGGTTGCTTCCATTCACAATTCCACCAACAATGTATCAATGTTCCAGTTTTCCCACATCCCTTCCAACATTTGTCATCATTTCCTGTCATTTTAGCCAATCTGACAGGTGTGTGGTGGTACCTCAGAGTTGTCTTAATTTGCATTTCTCTGATCAATAGTGATTTGGAGCACCTTTTCATATGACTAGAAATGGTTTCAATTTCTTCATCTGAAAATTGTCTGTTTGTATCCGTTGATTATAATTTGGGTCAATTTCTATATATTTTAGAAGTGAGGCTTTTATCAGAACCTTTGAATGTAAAAATGTTTTCCCAGTTTATTGCTTCCCTTCTAATCTTGTCTGCATTAGTTTTGTTTGTACAAAAACTTTTTAACTTTATATTTTGTGATCAATAATGATCTCCAGTTCTTTTTGGTCACAAATTCCTTCCTCCTCCTCAGATCTGAGGGTAAACTATCCTATGTTCTTCTTATTTATAACATCACTCTTTATATCTAGATCATGAACCCATTTCGACTTTATCTTGGTGTTAGGTGTGGAGCAATACCTAGTTTCTGCTATACTAATTTCCAATTTTCCCAGCAATTTTTGTCAAATAGTGAGTTCTTATTCCAAAAGCTGGGGCATGGCACTTTTTAAATCTATGCATGTATTACTTTAAGGAGCTCTCATTTAGAGGAAATCTTGGCTGTCTTCTTCTAGCCCTAACTCCAGACATGTCCACTTCAACTTCAACTACATTGACCTTTAGGCTATCAAGATGAACATTTTCAATACCCTCAAAACCCCTCCCTGAGTTTTATAGCTGGTAAAGTCTGCTCACTCTAGCATTCATTAACCTTTCAACAGCCTGAATTTTGGCTCAAAAAAGAAAACCTTACCAGGAAATGAGAAGGAAAAGAATCCAGGACCTCTCCATGGTTTTGATCTTAAGCTTTCAGTCTGTTGTTATTCATCCTTCATACTCAAAAAAGACCAATGACAACAATATTGGGGGCAAGGTACAGGGTGTTCAACTGTGGTTGATCAGGCCAATACAAACTTGGAAAGCTCTACCACAGGTTGGGTCCAAATAGTCCATTTCAACATTTGGGATAGAAATCTAGACTTGCACATGCCCTTTTTCCTTTGTGCTACTGAGATTCTGCTTTCCTCATGGAGCACAATGTCTACTTTGGTGGGAATCCATGCTGGCTGGTCTGGTGCCAGTGTCTTTCCTGTCTTTCAATCAGTACTGAAGTTCTTCCTCTTCTTCTGACCCATATGAGTGCTTGCTTTGTAGTAATCTGGGCTCCATCCTGATCGTTAATTAGATGGCAAAAGTTTCATCTCACCCTTGTGATGCCCAGGATCCACCTTAATGCTCTCAAAACATTAGTGAATGTTTTTTTGTTGTATTATACTGTAGTGTATGAAATATATGACAACCTGAAGATTTCCCTGAGTAGGAATCATAGCCAGAGTCTAAGGGTAAGTTAAAAGATCAATTTCTGGGACCTTTTAATAGGTTTTCCTGTGGAAACCATCCTATTCATTGTGATAATGAAAGCATTCTATCATATTTCTCTCATTGCAAAAGGGAAGGTTTTCTCTCTCTTTATTACGTCTAAATTTCCTTCATTGCCCATTTCTCGCTTTAGGGAACCAAGAAAGAAGTCTAATTTCTCTCCCATATGGGTCAATGCTGGAAGAATACCATGCAGTCATTGAGTCTTAATTTCTTTGGTGTTTAGACACCTCCAGAGTGGAGTCAAGGTCCAGAATTATATATCCAGAAAACAAAGGTGAATTCTGGAACATGTGTTTGAGTGAAAGTCCAGGGTAGTGATACTGCCTGGAGATTCTGGATTTTTCTATTTAGAGTTCAGTTTGACCTGATTTAGGAAGTAAGATGTGGAAAAAGGGAGATTTCAAAAACCTTGTTTCCTCAGTGCCCTGAAAAGCTAAAAGATAAGCTAAAATAGAAAAATAATATATGAAGGCATCAAGAGCTTGCCAGTGGGCTAACATTGTTTATCATCAGGAACATAGAAATAGATTAACTGTGTTAAAGCTAACTTAGTGGTGCTCCTGTTTAACTGACCGGTGCTGGTAGTAAATGCAAATCGTAATTTGGAACTTGGTGAAATGACCAAATGTATTCAATATCAATATTTGATCCTGAAAAATAAATTTTCACATTAAAAAACAATTTTAATGTACATGACAGAATGACATAGTGGATAGTTCCATATATTTTTATGTTTATATTTGTGTACCTTAAAATAAGTGAACATCATAGATGATTGGTCCTGCTTTGAGCTCTCTTTCTCTCTGTCTGTCTCTGTTTTTCTCTGTTTCTCAGTGTTTCTCTGTCTTTCTCTTCTCTCTCTCTCAAATTCTCTCTCTCTCTTTTTCTCTTTCTCTGTATCTCCTCTTTCTCTTTGTTTTTGTCTCTGTTTCTCTCTCTCTCTCTGTCTTTGTCTTTCTCTCTTGTTTCTCTCTTCTCTCTCTGTCTCTCCTCTCTCTCTCTCTTTCTCTCTCTTTCTCTATCTCTCCTCTTGCTCCCCCTCTTCTCCTCTTCCTCTTTGTTTTTGTCTCTGTTTCTCTCCCTCTTTAGCTCTACTTCTCGACACCTCTCTCTCTGACACTTCTCTGACTCTGTCTTTCTCTTGTCTCTGTCTCTCTCTCTGTCTCTCTGTCTCTCTCAGTCTCTCTCTGTCTCTCTCTCTTGTCTCTGTCTCTCTCTAGTCTCTGTCTGTGTCTCTCTCTGTCTCTTTCTCTGTCTCTCTCTCTCCCCCTCTTTCTCTGTCTCTCTCTTTCTCTGTCTCTCCTCTTCCTTCCCTCTTCTCCTCTTCCTCTTTGTTTTTGTCTGTCTATTTCTCTTCCTCTCTAGCTCTACTTCTCTGTTTTCTCTCTTTCCCTCCCCACCCCCACCTGACTGTCACTCTTCACTGATTTTATGCTATCAGAATCTTCAAGCACGAATCACTGACTGACTCCAGGAACTCTGGGAGATTCCAAGATGGGAACTTGACTTTCAGAGCAGGATGGGAGCTTTGACTCAACCAGTCCGGTCTTCTGAGATTATGCAGGAGAAAATGTTAACTTAAAAGAGTTAAGAAACGACTGTGGCTCAGTTATAATGGTTCCTTTGGAAGTCCTTTGCCCCATCTTCATTCTCTGAGCAAGCAAACTGTTAATGCTCGAGAGGATGAAATGTGAGCTTCTGATGAGGTCGTTGGTGGCCACAAAGCCTGCTGGGTAATGCGAGATCTGGTTTGTTTTTAATGCAGGAAATTAAATTCTCCTCAAATGAACAAATGGCCAGGGTAATCAAAAGTGTCAGTGATGTTCACCGAGGCACCCGAGCCCTTTCCCTCTGCCGGCTCATTATAAGTGGACTGACGTGGGGGCTGAATTTAACTCTTCTTAGTCCTGAGACTGTCTTTGGACATGATTCAGTGTCCATGGGAATATGTCACCGCTCTGTGCCCTCTCCTCTAAGACTCTTTCTGCAAAGGGCTTCCAAATGAAAGTCGGCCGTCACTCCCGACCCCCAGGTTGTTGTCCATTTCCTCCCTGGCATTATTGGTCCTTCTACCCTACTTTCTGATCGTGGCTCTTTTGTGGACAGTGTGAGCTGAGCTCTGGGGATGGAAGGAGTCTGACACCCCAATTCCTTGAGTGCCAGGGCTCCTCTGCCAACCAGAGTGCCGTGTTTTCTCTCTCATAACTCAAGACAATTCCATCTGTGCTGAATGACCAACCCCGTTGTCCCCTGGAGCTGACTGTGGTTGTGACCTCCTGGTCCAGGCTTTGTTAAGGGCCCTTTGGTCTTGAGCCCTGAAGTGCCCTCCCGGGGTCCTAACCCCTTGCCAGCTCCATGCCTCCTCTTGGGCTCCCGAGACCTTTTGCTCCCTCAGTGTGTCTGCCATGCTCCCTGCAGACCTGCCCCCTCCTCTGCTGCATTTGGACTCTTGGAGTAACTTTTTGGTCCTCCCTTTGGAAGGGTGACTTTGGGAGCCAGGCCAGACGTAAGTGTGGGGGCTCTGGGGCCCTCAGGGTCCCTTTTCTCTTCCCAAATTTGTCCCTCCTCTGGACCTCCTCTCTCTGACCCTGCCACTGACATCTGGGAGTAGTTGCAGAAGATCGGTCCTCTTGGAGCTCCCTCCAGGAGGCTGGGCTCAGGTCTGGGCTCCACAGGGAGGAAAGAGAAACAAGCCGGGGAGAATCTCCAGCAGGGTGAGTGGGGCCTCCCTTTTAAAATGACTGGGGCTCAGTGCCTGGAGAAAGCTTGGGGAGGAGAGAGCTGCCTCCAAATAGTAAGGAGGATCAAATTCATGGTCTTCCTTGGGGCAGAGGCCAGAGTGCTGGGGCTACCTCGGTTCCAGGACCTTCTGTCACTTTGCGGTACCCCAAGTGGGGATGAGCTGCCCTGGGAAGCAGCGAGCTCTGCCTCCGGGGAGGAGTCCCAGGGGTGCCGGATGGCCGACCCCTCCTCAGGCCGTTCACGGTTAATTCCCTGCTGAGGTGCTGCTGGACTGGACAGTTCAGTGACTCTGGGAAATCTCTTCCTGGCTCGGACTCATTTTCCTCCTCATTTCCGATCTCCGAGGACGAAGCTCCCGGTGGTGACCTGCTCCCATCAGGGGGTATGGACGGATTCCACTCTCAGTGCAGGCCCCACGACTCATCCTCTGCCTCCTGAGAGAACCCGTTGCTTGTGAGACCGAGACTGATGGGGGAGACCAAGGGAGAGGAGGGAAAAGGCATCTCTGAGCCCTTTGTAGCTGTGCTGAACCTGCGTGTGACCTGTCGCCTCTCCTCTCCCTCCTCCGAGAGCCGCCACTCTGGCCTCTCTAAGCTCCCAGCATTTGCTTTCACTTGGATATTATTTCCCTCAGTGATTGCAGTTTTCCTAACTCATTTGACATCAGTTCACTTAAGTCTTCTCACGTTTCTCTTTATTCGCCACTTTCCTAATTGCTTCTAATACAATAATATTTCTTTGCTTTGGGGTAACACAACTTGTTGAGCCATAACCCACTTCAATGGGGCTTGCCCAAGAAAAGCCCCCAAGTCTTATTGGATCTCAAAAACTTGTCCTAGAAACATTGGCTGCTTTGAGGATGGGGGCAGGGAGCTTTTTCTGGTACCAAGGAAGATGTGGATATGTCCATCGCTTCAAGTGCCACATCCCGGAAATTGCCGCGAATGTCCTGCCGTAGTAGGTATTGAGCCCTTGCTCTCCTTTCCTGTGTCCCCTTCCTTCTCCCTCTCCCCTCCAACTTGGCCTGCTCCTATTCCCTTCTCACTCTCTTCCTCTCCACAAGCTATGGCTCAACAAGCTCAGATGGTAATTTTGTCATATCTTCTAAGTGAGCTGGAGATTTTAGGTTATTGGGCTCCCAGATCATGGAGTAGAATATGAGAATAGGAAGGGACTTTAGGAATCATTTAACAAACTCCTTGCTTCATGGAGGATGAAACAGGCCCATCTATTCCCAATTCCTGGAAGTCTGTATTTTTAGTGACTGAGAACAAGTTTAATCTTCGAATTAAATACCTAGAATTAAATATACCTGGAATTGCAGCTCAACCTTTCTTGTGAGAGGCAGATTTGGATGCCCTGAGATCATGAGACTGTGGGTGTGAGTACATGTAGAAAGCCTCCTCCCTTCTGGAAGCCCCAGCAAACGCAGGGGAAGAAAGACCAGGTGGAGGCTCAAAAGCAACTGGTCAATCTGCCCTGTTGGTTGTGTGTCCATCCCCTCTCCCCTCTCTGTCCCTAAATGAGATGATGGCTCCAAGTTGCTCTGAGTTCTAAAGTTCAGATCTTTGCTGGGAGGAATTAAATTGAGAGTTTCTCCTTACATTTCTTAGAGCTTGTTTTAATGTTCTATTTAATTTAATATTGTGTTTTAATGTTCTATTTAATTTAATATTCTACTTCAATGTTCTATTTAATTTAATATTCTACTTCAATGTTCTATTTAATTTAATATTCTATTTTAATGTTCTTCAGCAGATTCTGGTTCTCACGATCCAGGGGGCTGACCATGGCCAGTCAGATTTGCTGTTCAGCTCCTCCCCTGAATGAATAAAAGCCAGTGCCCAGGGACCCGAGGGGATGGCGTGGGCACTTGAGCAGGCAGTGAAGGGAGGCCTTCTGCCGGGCCACATTGAGCCCATCCACATCTTCCCATCCCAGGCTATTCTTGTCCCCGTGGATCGCCAAATGGCTCATATTGCTGAAAGGTGCCATCATGTCCCTGCGGTCACACTGCGGCCCATTGGTCCATTCCGGCCTCTTGGTGCCCCTTCCGCTCCTCTCCATGTGTGTCCCGGACCTCCTTGATGCCCTGTATGTTCAGGGCTGCCTGTCCTCCTTGCATCAGGAGCCAGCACTTTGAATCCTGCAATGCTGCTGGTGGTCCTTGACCAGCGGCCATCACAGCCGATCTCCCCCGTTCTGGAGGGGAGCAGCTTCTGCTCCCAGTCCTTGTCCTTTGTGCTTCAGGGTCATCTCACCCAGCAAAGCTTCCATGGTGGCTCCAACGCCTGCCTCCTAACCCCTTAGCGGGCCTGGAAGGTCCCTGTCCTTAGCAGGGTGGCTTCCTCCTCTACGGTCAGCTCTGTGCTGGGAATGGCCGTGGGGAGCAGCCGGGCTTTGAAGCTGGCAGTGGGGCTCCACATCAAGGAGAGGAGACTTGGGAGAGGGCTCCTCGAGTGTGCATTGGGGAGGTGCTGGGGAAACAGATGGAGGAGGCAGCAGGGAAACGGAGGCTCCGATGCATTTTAGCTTATGGTCATATCTCAAAGGCAGAATTTGAACCCAAGGCCTCTAACTCCAAATCTGGTGCTTTTTTCCTGCAGAGTTGCAGATGTAACAGCTGGTAAGTCTTGGATAAATATAGGAAACAGAGTCAAATTTAGAAAATAAAAGAAAATTTCAATTTCAATTCAAGGTACCACCTGACACCCTTCAGACTTGCTAACATGATAGAAAAAGAAAGTGACAAATTCTGAAAGGGATGTGTAAAAACAATGCACTTTTGGTGGAGTTGTGAACTGGTTCAACCATTCTAAAGAATAATTTTGAACTATGCCCAAGGGGCTATAAAACTGCACACACCCTCTGACTCAGTAACATCCCTACTATGTATATCACAAAAAGTCAAAGAAAAAGGAAAAACACTCAAAGGTATAAAATATTATTAGCAATTCTTTTTTTTGTGGTAGCAAAGAATTGGAAACTGAGCAATGTCTACAAATTGGGGAATGGCTGAAAAAGTGACATTAAATGGTTTTGATGGAAAACTTTTATGCTACAGGAAATGACAGTCATGCTGGTTTGAGCAAAACCTGGAGATTCTTATTTGAACTGATGCAAAGTGATGTGAGCAGGACCAGGAGAACTTTGTGCACAGCAACGGCAATATTGGGACAATGAGCAACTATGAAAAACTTAGCTACTTTTCTTCAGTACAATGATCCAACACAATTCTGAAGGACTCAGGATGAAAAATGCTATTTACCTCAAGAAAGAGAACTGATGAATTCTGAGTGCAGATGGAAGTATAATTGTTTTTTACTTCTTCCTCCCTTCCCTCCTCCCTCCCTTCTTTCCTTCCCCCTCCCTCCCTCCCTCCCTCCCTCCCTTCTTTCCTTCCCCCTCCCTCCCTCCTTCCCTCCCTCCCTCCTTCCCTCCCTCC
>JAJPUD010003555.1:69360-93300 GCA_023553655.1 Myrmecobius fasciatus | reverse complement strand
TCCTTCCTTCCTTCCTTCCTTCCTTCCTTCCTTCCTTCCTTCCTTCCTTCCTTCCTTCCTTCCTTCCTTCCTTCCTTCTTTCCCATAAATCCCAGAATTCTTGGTTAGAACCCTGACCACAGCAGGCAGGTGATAAAGGTTTGCTGAGCTGCAGAAACCTCTGCCTCTGAACCCAGGGCCCTGAGTTTGAATCATGGCCCTGCCACTTATGCTTAATGGGCCCTTGGGCCCGGAAAGCTTGTTCTTATAGTTGTGCTCTGAGAAAGCAGGGGCTGGGGTGGTCTCTTTTGTTCCCGGGACGCCGTGCTGCTCAGATGCATTTGCACTGATGGACCTGACTCTGTGCTCCTGAGAGGGGGGATGTCCCTGACTTTCTCCCATCCTGGGGCAGCCTGACTGGGAGGGGAGCAGGAGCGGTCCAGACCCAGGGAGGAGTTGTGGGAAGCTGGGACCTCGGGCTTTATTCCTCAGTCGCTGGCATTGGACTCTAGGCTTGCTGCTATGGGAGGCAGCAAAGGGAGCTCATCCCAAGCCTTTGCTTTCTTTCTTCGAAGGCTGGGTTTGTCCAGGACAATGGGATTGCTGCATTAAGTCTAGAAGTGGGAAAACAGGTGGAGAAAGGCTTCCCTGCAGACCGCAGCTGTCATCTTTCAACAGCTCCTTGGGAAAACTTGTTTTCTTCCCTAATTATGCAGATTGCCACAGTCTGTCCCATGTGGGCAGGCGAGGCTGGCAACAGAACTGACTCTGGCATCCCCTTTGGCAGAAGCCGCCTTGCTCAGCAAACCGAGCAGCGGGAGGATGAGAGCCGGCTGTAGCACTGGCCCTTTCCTGGAGGACACAAGTGGGGGGAGTTCCAGTTTGGCCCCAAATTCTCTTTCTTCCTTCGGCTCCTCAGCAAATGAGAGGAAAGTGGCCAGAGGTGGCTGAGAGGTCCCTGGCCTGGAGTGGGGACACACACAGGTCTTGTGCTAAATTTCTTCTTAGCCAATGGACTCCATCCCTTTCTGAGCTTGGACTTCCAGGGATGAGGTGGGATAGCATGAGAACTAAGGACCAAGTGCCAGAATCCCCGTGTGGGAAGGGACCTCGGCAACCCCTTACTGACGCTCATCCAAGAAGAAACACTTTGTTTAAGCCTCCCTGACTGTTAGAAAAATGTTTATTTCTTTCCCCAATAGATAAAGTGTATTTTTCATCTTCCACCTTCTCCCTTCCAACAAAAATAAAAGAGAAAGCCCCCATAAGGTGCAATCTGCAGAGTCAGGCCGAACACACTCCCACTTTAGCTGTGTTCAAGAAGATATTTCTGATTCTGCGTCCTGAGTCCGTCCCTTCTCTGCCAGAAATGTGCACTCAGCTTTGTCATGGTCCTCTGCGATGATGGCTCAGAGGTCCTACCATTATCCAAGGTGACGATGTGACAGCACAAATGGTTCTCCCAGTTCTATTTCCTTCCATCTGCAACAAACATGTCTCCCTGAGTTGCAGTGAAGCTGTCTTTTTCATCATTTCTTTCAGCACAAGAGTATCCCATTACATAAAACAATTCCTTTTTAAAAATCTATGTTTTATTGAATTTTTTTATTTTCAAAACCTATGCAAGGATAATTCCTCAACACTGATCCTGGCAAAACCTTGTGTTCTGATTCCCCTTCCTTTCCCCCACCCCTCCCCTAGAGGGCAAGCAATCCAATATATGTTAAACATGGTAGAAATGTATGCTAAATCCAGTATAGGTATACATATTTATACAATTCTCTTGCTGCACAAGAAAAATCAAATCAAACCAGAAAAAAATGAGAAAGAAAATAAAATGCAAGCAAACCACAAAAAGAGTAAAAATGCTATGTTGTGATTCATACTTAGTTCCCATAGTGCTCTCTGGGTGTAGATGGCTCTCTCTCTCTCTCACAAGAATTGGAATGAGTCATCTCATTTTTGAAGAGAACCATGTCCATCAGAATTGATCATCATAGTCTTGTTGTTGCTGTGTATGATGATCTCCTGGTTCTGCTCGTTTCACTCAGCATCAGTTCATGCAAGTCTCTCCAGGCCTCTCTGAAATCCTCCTGTTGGTTGTTTCTTACAGAAAAATAATATTCCATAACATTCATATACCATAATTTATTCAGCCACTCTCCCATTGATGGGCATCCCTTCATTTTCCAGTTTCTAGCCACTACAAAAAGGGCTGCCACAAACATTCTTGCACAGGTGGGTCCCTTTCCCTCCTCTAAGATCTCTTTGGGATACAGGCCCAATAGAAACACTGCTGGGTCAAAGGGGATGCACAGTGTGATCACTTTTTGAGCACAGTTCCAGATTGCTCTCCAGAATGGTTGGATCCGTTCACAGCTCCACCAACAATGTATCAGTGTCCCAGTTTTTCCACTTCCCCTCCAACATTCATCATTATCATTTCCTGTCATCTTAGCCAATCTGAGAAGTGTGTAGTGGTACCTCAGAGTTGTCTTAATTTTCATTTCTCTGATCAGTAGTGATTTAGAGCCCCTTTTTCATGACTGGAAATGGTTTCAGTTTCTTCATCTGAAAATTGTCTGCTCATATCCTTTGACCATTTATTAATTGGAGAGTGGCTTGAATTCTTATAAATTTGAGTGACTTCTCTATATATTTTATTTATTTATTTTTGCTGAGGCAATTGGGGTAAGTGACTTGCCCAAGGTCACACAGCTAGGATGTGCTAAGTGTCTGAGACCAAATTTGAACTCAGGTCCTGCTGACTTCACCGCCTAGCTGCCCCCTTCTCTATATATTTTAGAAATGTGGCCTTTATCAGAACCCTTGAGTGCCAAAATGTTTCCCAGTTTATTGCTTCCCTTCTAATCTTGTCTGCATTAGTTTCAAAACAATTTCTTTTTGACTGCTTCTAGTAGGGGTCACTAAAATATTTCTCGCCTCACAGATAAAAAGCCACTCATTAAGTGCTTCCTGTGCTACTCATAAATCTGTGAAATAGGGTCCTCTTTGCCCCTTTGGTTCTGCTTTGCTTTGGAGGAAGGTGCAGGTGCTGTTTCCTGGGGGATGCCGCCCACTGTGACTCATTCCCTACTTCTTTTCCTCTATTGACTTTCTGACACAACTATGATATCCGGAGATGCTCCAGTGCCTCCTTTCCCAAGATGAGCATCATAGCCTGTTCTGGGTCTTTGTCAACCCTTTCCCTGATTAAAACTCATCCGCTCAGTGCTCCTCCCATCCCATCTCATCCTACTGAGGTGTCAGAGGTCCTTAATGGCCCCCCACCATAACCCAGCTGTGCTTTAATAGGGACTTGTAGGGCCTTCACCCCGAGAGTCAGAGAGGCGAGAATCCCAGTAATTGTACATATTTGTATTTGGGGAGGATGTGGTGTGGGTAGGGAGGATGGGGGGCCTTTTCTGCTCTTCCTTCAATCCACAGAGACTCGTCTTGATGATGAGAGAGAAGGGGGATGGCCATGGGGATCCAGAGGCCAGGAAGCTTTAAGTGCACTCTTCTAGGAGACTATAAGAAAAAGCCCCTCAGGCAGGCGCAGACTTCCAATGATGATGAAATGGCCACTCCAAGACCACATCTATCTGCTTGCCAGGCTCCTCCGCCCCCCCCCGGGGGGGGGCGGTCCCCCCCACTCCAAACTTCCCAAGCAGAGAGCTCTCTGGAAAGCACAGAACCTCGTGGCCTCCAGAATAAAAGTTCCCTCAGCTTTTAAAGGGGCACAAACTCCCACCAAAATGGGGAGGCTTTGAGATGCCCCAAGACGGCCCCAGCATTTGCTCAGCAGCCACCTGCTTTTTGGGTTTGTTGCCGACCTGATTGTGCATTCGATAGTGCCGGAGGCAGACCCTCTGATAGCTCAGATTACTTTTTTTTAAAAAAATTGTATTTTTATTTTTTAGCCCAGATCCCTTTAAGGCAGGTTTTCTGTATTTTTCATAGCCCAAACCTGAGGCTTTCTTTGAGGGCTGCTGAGAGTGAACAGAGATGTTCCATTTTGTTCTGTATGGTCCGTCCTTCCCCGGAAGGTCCCTGGCGTACATTACGCTGAGGCCTCTCTGACTTTTCTACATCCGCCACAAGAAAGTGCCTGTGTGGGAGAGAGTGTCTGAGAGGTCCCGCTCAGGTAATCAGCGGGAAATTCTGAATTCTCCACGTTTGCGAGGTTTGCCATCTTTGTCCCCGTTCCTGCCGGCCGGAGTTCACTAAGACTCCCCTTGGCGCCGTTAGTGGGAAATGTCATGATCTTTTTGAACAAATCTTAGCTCTGGTATCCTCCAGACCCCCCTTCTTCAGTGAAGAAATACTTTGGGAAGAAAGAGGCTGGAGTGGGTCATTTGGACAGCAGGGCTAAATTATGGTTTGGGCCTTCAGCCCTCCAGTCCCATCATGGTACAATCACACTGTGTTGATCATAAGCCTCCATGGGGCTTCCTCAATATCAAGCCCAGAAAGCTACCGCTTCACCCACTCAGAACCAGCAGGGCGTGGTCATTGGAGACCCCGGCCCACTGAGGCACCTTCTCTGTTGTGGGGCCAGAGCTGAGTCTCCCTCGAGGCTCCCAGGGCACGGACTTCCTTTCCAACACTGCCGTTGGCTCAGGATGACTTCACTGGTTGAACCATGCTGGGTAAGGACCTCTTGGAAGGGGGGCCATGTCGGTGGGATCCCACCTCACTTTAATCAGAGGATGTGCTGGAAAGCCGGGCTGTAGGGACAATGAGGGGGGTCCTCATAGGGCTTTCACTGGGGTTCTCCCAGTCCTGAATGGGACTGGGAGAAATCGCAAAAGCCAAAGAACATTTTTGATGGCTTAATTTAATTTAATGTGTCACTTACATTTGCAGATGTGTAACTAACGGAGAAGTGTGGATTCAGTCCAAAGGGAGCCAAACGTATATTTTTAATTCAGACACCACTTTTCTCAGAGAAAGTTGGATGTCTGCTCATTGCCAGTGTGACCGAACACCTTAAGCAGACTTGGGAACTACAGTTTATTCAGTCTGGACTTAAAGTCACTCTGCTATTTACCACTCATGTGACCTTAGCCAAAGCCTTTCCCCTCTTTATGCCTCAGTTTTCACATCCATTAAGTGGGACAATTGGTGATTTCTTAGGTCTTTTCCTTTGTAATTTTAAAATTCTAATCTGAGGCAGATAGGTGGCTCAGGGGATAGAGATCTAGACTTGCAATTAGAAAGACCTGAATTCTAATCTGACATCTGGCCACTTGCTAGCTATGTGGCCTTGGATAAATAATTTGACGTCTTCTGCCTTAGTTGTTTTATCTGTATAAAATGGATAATTAATAGTACTATTTGATAATAATGGTAATATTAGCACATAGTAGGTGCTATATTCATGCTTTTTCATTTTCTTTTCCCTTTTCTCCTACCTCACAGAGTTGTTGTGAGAATCAAATTAACAAACATTTATTAAACATTTACTTTGTGTCAGGTACTGGGTTAGGTGCTGTGGATACAGAGAAGCAGACAGACAAACAAAAAACCCAGTGCTGTCAGAAGGAGCCCACAGACAACATGCAAAAAACCCTCTATGTACAACTATGTGATGTGTGGAATAAATTGGGAAGGGTCGACAGAAGGAAGACATTGGAGTTAAGGGGCTATGGAAAGGTTTTTTGTAGGTAGAGGGATTTTAGCTGAGACTTGAAGAAAATCAGGGAAGAAAATGGAGATAAGGAAGGATGGGGACAAAGACGGAGTCAGGAATGGAGTGCCTTGTGCAAGGAACATAAGGAGGTCAGCTCAAAGGCTCAAAAGTAGAAGTGGGCGGTGGAGACACATTAGAAGAGAAAAAGGGTAGGAAGGGACCAGGCTATCAAATGAGACAGGATGTGTCAAATAATTTATAAACCTTCAAGTGATACAGAAATGCTACTTGTCATCATCATCATCATCATCATCATCATCATCATCATCATCATCACTGTGATCTTAGAATCAATTTTTTTTCCAGAGCAGAGAAAACTGGAGATTTGATGACTTACAAAGAGAGGATTTCCCTTGCTTCACCAACTGTGTTTCTGTATCGGTATATATCATTTCTTATCTCTTTCCAGTAATCATTTCTTACTCTTATTATGTGACTGATTCCTGTTTCCCTTCCCTTCCCCAACAGTCCTTCCTTTTGTAAATTATTTTTTTAATCAATAAAAATCTGCCTTCTCTCCCTTCCATCTTCTCCCCCAATTTCTCTATTGAGAAAGTAAGAAAAACAAGTAAGAAAAATCTATGCTACAAACATGTGTAGTCAAGCAAAACAAATTCTCAAGTTGGCCACGTCCAAAAATTGATGTCTCAATCCGCTTTCTGAGTTCATCACGGTTGGCCATCATGGAGTCCACCATGGATTCGTAGTTTCGCCATTGTATCGATCAGATTTCCCAAATCTCTCAGATTCTTGACTTTACATGATTGTTATTTTATAAATTGTTTTCTTGGTTCTGCTCACATCACTGCATCAGGATTCTTACAGGATTCTCTGACCGCTATCTCCTTTCTCATTTCTTATGGGACAACAGTATACCATCATATTCATATACCATAACCTGAACAGCCATTCTTTAGTTGATGGCTATCCACTCGATGCCCAGTCAGAGAGCCATTGTATTTTTGGGTCCATTTCCCCTTTCTTTGATCTTTTTATTGTACATATCTAATAGTGATGTTGCAGCATCTGTGGGCAGGCACACTTTAATAGCTGTGGGGCACAGCTCCAAAATGCTTTGCAGAATAATTGGACCAATTTATAGCTCCACTAACAGTGCATTAATTGACCTATTTTCCCCTCGCTCCTCCAGCACTGATCATTTTTCTTCTTTTTGTCAACTTTGCCAATCTGAGGGATATGAGATGGAACCTCAGACTTATTTTATGTGCTTTTTCTAATTATCAGTGATTTAAAACATTTTATGTGACTATTAATAGCTTTCTTCATCTGAAAAATTGCATGTTCATATTCTTTGATCCTTTTTTGATGGGTGAATAGCTCCTATTTTTATAACTTTAAATGTTTCTTACATACCTTAGAAATGGGATCTTTAGCAGAAAGACTTGTTGCAAAGATCTTTTCTCCCACTTACCTGCTTCTCTTCTAATTTTTGCTGTATTTGGTTTAATTTTTTTTTGCAAAATCTTTATAATTGTATGTAATCAAAATTGTTTACCTTCTTTGATCTCAGCTTTCTTTCACCTCTTCTTTCATCATGAATCCTTCTTTATCCACAAATGTGATAGGTAATTACTTTCTTGTTCTTAATTTCTTATTTTTATTATGTGAATGATTCCTATTTCCCTTCCCCTCCCCAAAAGTCCATATTTTTGGTAAATTATTTGTTCTTTTTTTCTTTTTTATTATTATTAAAACTTTTTATTTGCAGAACATATGTATGGGTAATTCTTCAACATTAACCCTTACAAAGCTTTCTGTTACAAATTCCCCCCCCACTACCCACCCCTCCCCTAAATGGCAGGAAATCCACTATATGCTAATTATGTTAAAATACGTAAATTATTTTTTTCAATCAACGAAAATCTGCCTTCTCTTCTTTCCATGCCCTTCCCCAATTTCTCTATTGAGAAAGTAAGAAAAACAATTAAGAAAAACCTATGCTACAAACATGGGCAATCAAGCAAAACAAAATCTTTTGAGATGGACTAGCTATTTGATCTTAAGCCAATTACTCTCTGTTTGCCCTCTGTTTTCTCACTCCAAAATAGGGAAATATTTGCCACCACTTTTCACAATTACTATAAGGATCAAATGAGAAAGTATTTATTTAAAAAAATAGCACAGTACCTGGCACAGAGTAGGAACTATATTATGCTCATTCCTCATCCCTTCCTCCTTTTTGTCTAAACGTAACAGACCATTTGGAATGTATCTTGGTATATAGCATAAGGTGTTAATTTAATTTTAATTTCTATAAGACCACTTTCAAGAGCTGACAACACTTTTTGTTGAATAGCAAGTAACCCCAATAACTATATTTGATTACTATTTATTCACCATTGAATGTTGTGTACCCAATATGTTTCATTGATGGACCTCTCTCTTAGACCTCAGAACCAAATCATTTTAATTATTACTCCTTTGTAGCATAATTTGAATTTTGATAATCTTAGGTTTCTTTTCTTTCCACTTTAAGAAATTATTTTTATTGAGATTTTTGATCTTTTGTTCCTTCAGATGAAATTTGTCTTGAGGTTGTATAAACAGTAATTCTTTGGTAGTTTCATCAGTATATTACTGAATAAGTAAATAAATTTATATAAATTTTCATTTTGCATTGTATTTGCTCAGTGTATTCATGATTAATTAATTATTTGTCCTATTATTTAGATCTGTCTTTATTTGCATAAAAATTGTTTGGTGATTATATCCATGTAGTTTCCATGTGTGTCTTGGCAATTAGATTCCCAAATGCTTTATATTTTCTGATGTTGTTTTAGATGAAATTTCCCTTTTAAATTTTCCCTGCTGGATTTTTTTGGTAATATACAAAAATACTGATGATTTATAGAGTTTATTTTATATCCTGCAACTTTGCTGAAGTTGGTAATTGGTTTGGCTGGTCTTTTAATTGGCTTCCTGGAGTACTTAAAGTAAACTTTCTTATCAGTAAAAGGTGATAATTCTGTTTCCCTTATTGTTTAATTTCCTTAATGTTTTTTCTTGTATTGTTGCTCTAGTTAATATTTCTAATACTATATTAAATGTTAATGGTGCCCTTGATCTTTTTAGAAAGGTCTCTAATTTATCACTGATATTCTTAGGTAGCCTTCCTTTCCACTTTTAAAAATGATTTCCTTTAAGATTTTTGATCTTTTGTTTTTCTAGATGAAATGTGTTATTGTTTCAGGCTCTACAAATTTAATGTTGTCTCTTAGTTTAAAAAAAGATACTATTTATCATATTGAGGGAAGATGCATTTATTCCTATGTTTTCTAGTATTTTTAATAGAGGGTAGTTGCCAATAGTTTATTCTACATTTATTGAAATAAACATATAAATTTGTTTTCTTTATTATTAATATGGTCAATGATGTTAGTAGTTTTTCTAATTTTGAATTAGCCCTATATCCCTGATATAAGTCTGACTTAGTCATACTAGGAAATATTTGTACTATATTACTACAGTATTTAAGATTATATTTACTTAAAATGTTTGCATTGATATTCACTAAAGATATTATTGTGTACATACTTATTGTTTCTCCCTAGTTCAGGTGACCTGACCATATTTGTATCATTGAAAAAAGATTTTAGGACCCTTTCTTTTATTTTTTTATTTTTTATTTTTTATTTTTTTGCTTTTTGCTGAGGCAATTGGGGTTAAGTGACTTGCTCAGGGTCACACAGCTAGGAAGTGTCTGAGACCAGATTTGAACTCAGGTCCTCCTGACTTCAGGGCTGGTGCTCTAACCACTGCACCACCTAGCTGCCCCATTTTTCTTTTATTTTTTAAAAATAGTTTTTATAGTATAGGAATTAATTTTTCTTTATATGTTTGATAGAATTCATTTACAAATCTGCCTTTGAGATTAATTATTTTTTCCTTCAGGAATTCATGTATGATATGCAATATCTTATTCTGAAAATTGGGCTATATAAGGTCTCTTTTGCTTTGTAAATATGAGATTTCAATGTTTTTTCTAAATATTCCTCCATTTCATTTAGAGTTTAAGTTTTATTGACAATTGCATAAAAGAGTTTCAGTTAATTTCTTTTATTTCTTCTTCATTGGTTGTGAATTCAGCTTTTCATTGTGAGTAAAAATTAGACATTCTTGTTTTTTTTTTTAAATCAAGTTTGCTATTTATAGTCATTTTCAGTCATGTCTGACTCCTCCTGACCTTTTTTGGTAACCTTTTCTTGGCAAAGATACTAAAGTGATTTACCACTTACTTTTCAGCTGAGACAAGATGGGTCAAGTGACTTTCTCAAGGTCACATAGCTAGCAATTGCCTAATATTGGATTTAAACTCAGATCTTCGTTCCATGTCTGGAACTTTATCCACTGCACCACTTAGGTGTCCCAAATAGTATTATCTATTTAACTTAATTAAAAAAAAACAATCCTAGTTTCATTTACTAATTCAATGGTTGTTTCCTTCCAATTTTGTTAATTTCTTCTTTGATTTTCAGCACTTGGATGTTTCTGTTAAGTTAGAGGGTTTTTAACTTGTTAGTTTTCTATTTTTTAAAAGCTGCATTCCCAATTAATTGATTTTCTTTTTCTCTCTTATAATGATGAAAGCATTTAGAAAAATAAACTTTCCCCTATGGACTGTTTTTGGCTGCATGCCAAAATTTTGATATTTGTCATTATCTTTTTTCACTTGTTTCTTTACTTGACCCACCCATTCTTTAGGAATACATTATTTAAGCTTGAGGTATCAAAAATTTTTTTTTCCAGTGGTGCTTTATTAAATATATATTTTTAAGGATTCCATGCACAGGGAGGGAAAGAACATGTGTAAAGCACACAGCCAAGTGATTTACAATACTATCTCATTTGAGGCTTAAAACAATCCTGCAAGGTACACACTATTATTATCCTCCATTTTAGAGTCAAGGAAACTGAAGCAGACAGAAGTTGATTTGCCCATGGCCACACAGCTAATAAGTTCTCATGGTGTATTTGAACTCAGGTCTTTCTGATTCCATACCCAGTGCTCTTATCTAATATGTCCCCTATCTGATTGCACAGCTGAAAAACATCTATACTATTTTGTATTCCCTCTAGAAATCTATTATATCTAAGTTTTCTAAACTTCTATTTTGGTCCTTAATATCTAAAAGGGGGAAAACCCCTGCCCCCATTATAGTCTATTGCTTTCTACAATTCATTTAACTTTTAAATTTTTAGATATTATGTCATTATGTACATATGTATGTAATACTGATATCAATCTACCATCTATGACAATTTTTAGCAAAATGTAGTTTCCTCATTGATCTTTTTAAAAATTAAGTATATTTTTGATGTTGCTTTGTTTGTGGTCATGATTACTTCCCCTTGTTTGAAACATAATACATTTCACTCAAGTTCCTTGTTTTTGCTCTGTATGTATTTTCTTTTATAAATGAATTTCTTTTAACCAACAAATGCTAGTTTCTTCTATCCTCTTCTGTTTTATGGGTGAGTTTATCCCATTAACATAAATAGTCAGAGCAATTGCAAGTATCCTTTCATTCTCTTTTTGGATAGTTTTTTTAAATCTGTTTTTCCATATCCTCTTTATTTAAAAAAGGTGTGTGCTCAGCATTAATACTTTAAGTTTGATTAAATCTGCTTCTGCTATCTTCTTCTCTTTCCTTCTCTTTATACCCCATTACACATTCTTATAGTTTTCTTATTTTGTTTTAAATCATTCTTTGAAACCCATTATCCTTAACTAGTTTTTTTCCCTTAGTAGTAAGATCTCCTTTATCTACCTTCCCTCTTATTCTTCTCTTTATTCTCTTCTCCTCATGTTTATTCTTGAGTAAATGCATTTTTGTAATCAAATGGTGTGAATACTTTTTTGTCTTTTGACAGTTTCATTTGAGAATGAAGTTCAAGTGTTATTTGCTTCCTACCTTCCTTCTTGGTTGTGAAGTTTTTACTTGTATGCCTCAATTATGTGAGATAATTTTCCTTACCTTTACTTTCTACCTCATCAAGGTCTCCCTTTTCCTCCTCTTTCCATTTTTATTTTAAGATCATTAAAACTTACACAATCATTCCCAAGTTATCTGCCTTAGTAGACTCCTTTTATAGTTCCTTCAATTGTTGTTAAACTTTGTTAGAGTCAGGTTTCAGTGTGTCTGACTGTGGTTGATTAGACCAGTGGGAGTTCAAAATGCTCAGGCACAAATACGAACATTTGGGATGACTTCTCTAACTTTGCACATTTTGTGTTTCTTCTGAGCTAATTTAATTCTGCTTTGCTCATAGAGCACAGCACCTTCTCTCATGAGGATATACCATGTTGGGCAGTCCTGTGCCGGTGTTAGCCACATCATACAATCAATTCTAAAATTCTTAAGAGAGATCTTGAAAGTGTCCTTGTATCACTTTTTCTGATCATCTTGTGAGTCTTTTTGGCAAGGATACATTTGGCATTTGAACAATGTGGCTAGCCTGATGGAGTTTGAATGTTTGGCAATTTAGTTTGAGAAAGACTTCAGGGTTCAGTATCTTATTCTGCCAAGTTGATCTTCAATATCTTCCAAAGACAATTCAAAGGGAAGTGATTGAGTTTCCTGGGATGTTATTGGTAGACTGCCCCACGTTTCACAGGCATACAACAAGGAGATCAGCACAATGACTCTGTAGACCTGCAGGGCTAGTCAGTCTAATACCTTTTCTTTCCCACACTTTCCTTCTGAGGATCCCAAACACTGAGCTAGCTCTGGAAATGCATGTGTCAACCTCAATATCAATGTGGACTTCCCTGTAAAGTATATTGCCAAGGTAAACAAACTTATCTACAGCATTCAAAACTCCATTTGCTGTTCCACATATGGATGGTGTGGTGCTGGATGATGGAGTAATTCCTTTGATAATAGGTATTAAGTGGATTCAAGTATCATCTTTCCATGTTAGAATGTCAACAGTTTATCCCTTTTTTAGTTTGTATGATTGCTTGCTCCTGTTTACTTTTTGTGTTTCTTTTGATTTCTGTGTTTGTATTTCAAAGTTTCTATGTAGTTTTTCATCAGAAGCATTTGAAAATATTTATATTACATATGCATGTCATACTCAGGATTATACTCCGTTTGGCTAGGTATATTATTCATGATTATAAGCCTATATCTTCTGAAACATCAGATTCCAAGCTCTATACTTCTTTAAAGTGGTAGATAATAAATCTTGTGTACTCCTGATTGTGGATCCTCAGTCTATATTCTTTCTAGTTGCTTGCAGTAATTTTTTCTTTTACCTGGATGCTATTTTTTTGAAGTTTTCATTTTAGTGGGTTTTATTCAGGAAGTAACTGATAGATTCTATTTCCACTTTGCCTTTTTTATAAATATATATATATATATATATATATAATTTTTCCAAAAACATGTAAAGATAGTTTTCACCTTTGCAAAATGTTGTGTTCCAGATTTTTCTCCCTCTTCTTTTTTCATCTATCCCCAAGACAGCCAGCAATCTGATATGGATTAAACATGTACAATTCTTCTAAACACATTTCCATATTCATCATGCTGCCCAAGAAAAATCACATCAAAACGCTCTCTAGTTCTAAGATATATGGGAATTTTTCTTCTAAGATATCTTGAAATAGGATGTCTTGGATTGTTTTTGGTCATGGCTTTCACTTAGGTCAAATAATTTGTTTTCTAAATCAGGTATTTTTTTTTCTTTTTGCTAGGAAATGCACTACATTTTCTTCTACTTCTCAGTTTTTTGCCTTTGAAGAATGTTTCCCGTTGTTTTGTAGAGTCATCATCTTTTAATTTGTCTATTCTAATTTTCTGGGATTTTGTTTTTTTTTGGGTAAGGTTTTATACTTCTTGTTCCAAGCTATTAATTCTCTTTCTAATTATTTCTTCTATAGTTCTAATTTCTTTCCCCAGTTTTCCTTTAGCACTCTTTTTAATATCTTTTCTTAAAAGCAAAAACAGCAACTCCTGCTTCATCTTGTCTAAAACTTCCAGTTAAACTTGTGCCAAATTAGTGGGATTTGTTTTTGAGACTTTGTTTTTAGATATTGTGGAGTTTTCCCTTCTGGGATTTTCTGTTGAGCTTCCTTTGTCACCACAACAGCATTTTATGGTGGGATTCTCTCTGTTTCTCTCTCTGTCTCTCTCTGTCTCTTTCTCAGTCTCTCTCTCCCTCTCCCTCTGTGTGTGTATGCATGTATGCATGCATGCATGTGCACACATGCTCATTCTTTCAAGTACTTCCTGACTTCTGTCTTTTTGTTAGGGCTAAACTCTCTATGCCCTTGAGGAAAATATCTGGATCGAGTTTGTGTCCTTATACATCTTTATGTTGCTTTCTAGAAAGGGAGGTAATAAATAACAAGTGTTGTATTATTCCATTATCTCAGAGACAGATCAAGATGGTAACCTGCAAGCTTTCAGTTCTCCCAAAGTGATGTGATTTAACAAACTTTAATTTTCTACCTTCTTTGTCTGATCTCTGCAATTCTTGACCTGATTTTGGGTCCGAGCTACACACCCATGGGCTTCCCCAAGTTAGAGATCCAGAAGGACTTTGGATGGGCTCATCTGAACAGCCATCTGGAAAGCTTTGCTGGTTTGGTAATAGAATATAGGTTCCCCTTTGCTATAGGATTTTTGTAGAATTCAGATTAGGTTGAAAGCTCACACAAAGACCCCATCTGCTCAAAGAATCAAATCAAACAGCTGCTGCTTGCTTGAATTTACCTATTCCTTAGCCCACTCCTCAGACTAGGTCCTGCATCCATTTCAGATCTTGGAATATCATCTTATACCCAGGTACCCTCTTCAGTCCATCTTGTTTATGTCAAGTGGAACTGGACAGTGAGTTACAGAGTTACCAGTTGGCATCTGTTACTTCAGTCTGAGTAAGCCTGGGACCTTTTGTATGGGTTTTGAACTTAGCACACAGCCTCAGTATTCTTTCAGGTGTACTGGAATGCTCTGCATGGCACATTCTTGGCTAAATCCTGTCTCCATTGTTCATGGACCTATCCATCTCCTCATGTCAAATTGGACTTGATGTATTTTTTCCTTGGATTTTTCAATCAGTATTTGATCTAGTTTTCTTCAGTTGTTCAGTTATTCCTTGTAACCTCATTTTGGGGTTTTCTTTGCAGAGATACTGGAGTGGTTTGCCATGTCTATCTCAGCTCATTTCACAAATGAGGAAACTTAAATAAACAGGGTTAATTAAGAGACTTGTCAAGGGTAATGCAACTAGTGAGTATCTGAAGCCAGATTTGAATTCAGGAAGTCGAATCTTCCTGATTCTTGGCCTGGTACTCTATCCATCACGCCGCCTAAACTACCCCACTTAATATAGTACCTTTTCTAAATCTTTGTGGAGAAGTTGTGCTGGAAAGCTAGCCTATACTCCTTCTTGCTACTCTACCTTCATATTACTGCTTCCTAATAGCCCATTTCTCTGCTATGTATGTATCAGTAGAACTTAATCCAGCACCTGGCACATGGTAAACACAATAAGTACTTGCTAAATTGACTTGATTTGACTCTAATGGCATCTTTTAAAGTGTCATAGGTTCCAGGTGCTCATATCCACCATATGCCTCCTCACATTTACTAATCACCTACTTTATGCTAGGTACTGTGCTAGGACCCAAGTACAAAGAATGGAACGATTCTCCTCACAAAGAACTCCCATTCTAAGAATTCCCATTGTTTGTCATTGTCTTTCTCGGAAGATGCCAGTGAAGATGACAAATGCATGCAACTTAATTGTTTAACAGGATTCAGAGACAAAAGGGACTTAAAGATCCTCTTTTTCAACCATTTCAGTTTACTAAAGGGGAATATTACTATTTCAGAGCCATTCAGTCATGTCATCTAGTGGTAGACCTGGGAAAAGATCCTAGTGCTCCTGATTCTAAATTCAGACTTGTTATCTCATTGGTGAAGGACATTCCCAGCAGGAAAACTCCCTTCACCCATGCAGATCAGCCCTAGCTTTGCAACTGAGTCTTGGAGAGTTTCCTGGAGTTCTAAGAAATGATTTTCCCAGGATCACATAGCATTGACAAGATTTGAACCCAACTTTTCTTGACTCTATGGTTGGCTCTGTGTCTGTTACCCAAGCTGCATCTCATATTAAAGTTAATCATCACGAATAACTTGTAGTTTGGGGCTTTCTATGTGCTCATTTTTGTTTTGCTTATTTGAATATTTGGTTTTTCTTGGTTACTAAATTTAAAAGAAAAAGGAGCCCAGCCACATTCAGAGTGACACGGCATAGCGTGACACAGAAACTTTGCTGACATTTCCAGGAAGAGCGTTTTTGTCCTTCATACCAAAACAGCATGCGTCAGGGATAGCTAGCAGGCAGATGATCTCCTTCATCAGAAGAGCCATTAAAATCTTCTGCTGTATTGCTTTCCCCCCAGGAGGGCCGCTGGAAGAGGGCTGGGACCTGACCAGCCTTGGGGATCTTTTAATATTTCCTTGTGTGTGCAGATGCAAAGGATGACATTCTCCCCTGGAAACCCTGAGCTTCCTTTCCCTTCCCCAGGTTGGAAGCTGATGTTACTAAGATACAAGCCCATGTTCTTTTGTAGCCATGTGAAAGCTAATTATGGGGATGATGACAGCTTAGCTTGAATATGGGCCAGAAGCAGGGCTGGGAAATAGACCGTTGAGGCAGTCATGGGCAGCTATGGCAAGGTCTGGTTCTACAAATAGAGTTATAACTCCTCTGCTGGAAGTCTTCGGGTCACTTGTCTTTATAAACACATTAAAATAAAAGCCCTCATTCTGGTTAATGTGAACAGAGATGAAAGAAGGGCTACTTTCATTTTACAGATGAGAAAGCTAAGGCTCAGAGGAGTCCAATGACTTGACCACAGCCCCACGGTCAATAACTGCCAGAATCATGGCTTGCTCCCATTTCCTTCCCCCTAGCCCACGGCTCTTTCCACCACTTCTGCAGAGGCACAGGAGGTGCCTCATGGCAATGGGAAGCACATGCCTCCGGATGCCCTAGTCATGCATTTACTGTTCAGATTCTTGTTCATGGAAAGTCGGGCTACACTCTGTTTCCAGCACCAAGAATACAGAAAATTGGCCTTTTTAGGATGGCAGGTGGTTGTGCTATGTGGGTATCAACTTCTGCTGCTGCTCACACTGGTGGCCAAGACATACAGACATACGATGGCTGCAATACAACATTGTGTGATGGAAAGAATTCTGGACTTGGGTTCAGCTTTTACCTTGAATACATTCATTGTGAGACCCTGCTCACTTCTCTCTGTGCCTCAGTTTATTCATCTTGTCCATAAAATGATGATAATAATGTCTATTTTATGTTTTGCAAAAAGTACTTGTGAAGATCAGGTTAAAGTACCATAAAGCATCAGTTATTTTTTGTAATGATTTTTGTTCTTTATACTGTCTGCTTTTTTTCTTTCTTATGTAAAAGTACCTCTACATGCCCTTCTAGCTTCACTATTGGATGACTTTATGATTCTAAATGTGATAATATGATGAAAAATGTGTTATTGTCCCCTCCCTACTATACATTTTCTTTCTTTTTAAAAAATATCTATTTAAAATTAAATACAAAATAAGAAAAAGACTGAAAAGGAAAATAAAAGCAAACCAAAGTTTTGCCAAGCAAAACATCAGGGAGAATTCAAAATATGTAACAATAAATTTTCATTTCAAGAAAACATATAATATAATAGAAGAGATTATATTCACGATATTTTCTTTACTTATTTTGTTCTCTGCTGTGCACTTTTTACTTTACTTTTCCTTCCCTTTAACCCCTCCATTGCCCCCAAGCAGGGTATAGTTAAGCATGGGTATATTTATATATGCATATATATTATATTATGTTATTATATATATATTATATATGTATAACATATACATATAATATACATACTCACACATAAATATTTCCCCCTCCCATATACATATACATATAAGAATATACATGTATATAAAAGGCACATTTATATATATGTAACTCCCTCACATTTTTGATGCGGTATTATCCTTCAGAGCTTTTCACCATTTCTCAAGCTATGGGGTAAGCAATGGGAACTGTCCATGGTGCCTTGGCAGACCATATAAAGGCACAAATTTAAATCATGGGAAACGATAACATCATAATGGACACCCATGGAACACTTCCAGGTTTGCAGAGCACTTGACATATATCAGCTCATTTGACCTTGTTAACACCTTGTGAGGAAGTTCCTACAGAGATTATTATAGTTATCTTACATTAGAGAAAACTGAGGATCAGAGTGGTTAAGGGAATAGGAATAGGAATTGGAATTGTGATTTTATGTGTGTCAGGGACTCCCAGCAAGTTAGGATTCTCTTTGATAACTCTCTTTGAGGGTCACAAAGAGAAGTTAAGGCATTTGCTCAGTCATTGGACAAAGGCAGAACTTGAACCCAGTGCGTCCTGGTCCCAAGGCCAGCTCTCTTTCTGCTAAGCTACATTGCTTCTTCAAATAATTAGATGAAATCTAATAGACATAATGTATGGAGCTATCTATGGGCTATGAAGCTATAGACTAACCTATATGTAAAGAAGAATGGCTTTTTGAAGCTCTCCAATATGGGACCAAATCACCTCCTGAGAAAGCCCATTCCTCTCTGGGGTGGCTCTCATTGTGTGTGGGGGTTCCTTGATATTGGAAAGTTGGAGAGTTGGAAAGGATCTCAGAGATTATCCAGTTCAACCAAACCATACAAGAATCAAACTGAAATTTTCCTTTTGCAGTTTCCAAGAGTGCCATGTAAGTGATGGAGCAAGGGGCTTGAAATCAGATATGGTTCAATGTACTCACACCTTAGAGCTTTCAGAAAATCAGCTCCACAAGTTTAAGATTGGAGCAGACAACAATTTGTCTGGAAAAGATCTAGGGGGTTTAATGGACCAAAAGCTTAATACAAATCAACCACATGATATGGCAGTCAAAAAAACCAAACAAACAACTACCTTCAACATTATAATGAATTAAAAGAGGCACGGTTTTAAGAAGGATAAAGTGATGATTCCTCTATACTTACCCTTTATCAGGCCACATTTCAAGCGCTGTATAACGTTGTGGGTACCACAATTTCAAAAGGCTACTGATAAGCTCTAGAGAGAATTGATGGGAGAACAAATAGGGTGCTGAAGAACCTTGAGTTTGGACTGGGGAAGTCTTTAGGGAACAAACATAATTACTGTTTGTGAACATTTGAAAACCTGAGATGGATGTAGAAGGTGGAGAACTGATTTGCTCTTTTAGTTCCAGAGAGCAGCATCAGGAGCCATGGGGCTGGGGCTGGGCCATTCAGAGAAGCAATTTGAAATTGGTTGGATGAGACGCCTTGAGCTCTGCTATTCTGTCACTGGTGTTCGTTGTCCAGACTCACTGCCTGGCTGTTTGCAAACTTGGACGAGTCCCTCCCCTTCTCCATAAAATGAATGTACTTTATATATGTATATATATATATATAGAGAGAGAGAGAAAGAATATATTATAACATAATATATTGTATAATAGATGTATGTGTGTATACATATGTAAAATACAATATATAATAATATATGTATACATATGTATAATGTATATATATATATATATATATAGCAAATCCCGAACCTATATATATATATAGCAAATCCCGAACCCTCTTCACTGCTGCAGGATACAGGAACAGGAAGAAAGTGCTTATGAACCAGTCAAATGTGTTTGGGCAAGAATGCAAACCCAGAGCATCAAGGCAACGAGACAGAAGCTGGTGACTTTCTGAGGAGCTCGCATAAGGTCCTTCCTGTCCCCATGGGCCTGAAAGAGTGGCTGAGGCTTCTCATTGATGAGGCTTTGAGAGATCCTGAACCCAGGGAACAGCTGGGCTAGGGAGCCTGGCTTTGAAAAGGAGCCCAGGGGATCCTGCCTTGTAGTATGACAAGACAGTGAGGAAGAGGCTGTTCTCTGCTTCTGGAGCAGAAACAGGTTCCTGACTCTCCTCACCCAGAACACTGAGAGCTGGGGCAGATTATCCTGAAGTCAAACATTCTGTCTGGTTCCTTTCAGTCTAGTGCTGTGTTAAAAAACAAACAAACCCCAGAAACAAAACCCAAGATCGGGTAAATCAAAAGGCTGTTCCCGAGAAGAGACTGAAAAGCTGAAGCAGAAATCTGGGAACGCTTTGGAATGGGGCTGCAGTTCACTGATGCTAAGGAGGATGGCCGAATCTGCCTGGCCCTCCCTTCACCTTGCACCCACAGGGTGAGGGGTTTCTATGAACTCGCCGGCTGGCAGAGGAAAGGAGGGAGCCAGACCGGGAGGCCATCGGTTCCTCTTTTAGCTGGAGGATGTTGGAGCTGTCACTCACCTTTGGAAGCTTTGTCAGAGCCACAGTTTGTGTGTCTTTCCCTGCTCCCTGAGGCTGGAGTGAGACAGAGAAGGTCTCTGAGAGGAGCCGCCTTTTTCAAGGTCCTGCCATGGCAGGTGCACTTGTTCCTGCGTCCCCCAGGGGAAGGCAGCCCTAGTTCCTAGTTCCTAGTTCCAGCTCCCCGTTCTCTTCCCCCACACATAGTAGGACTGATTCTAGCCCATGGGCAGGCTTTAGTTGTCCCCCATCTGAGGGAGAGCTGGAGCTCACCTTTTGGGCAGCCTTTGCCCGTGCACTTGGTATCCACCCCCTCCTGCGCAGCCAGTGTTGTTTCTGGCCCCCAAACTTCCCAGTTCACAGATCCAGGGAGTCACTGTTGGCACATGGAACCAATGAGCAAGGGCACAGTACCCCTAACCTTCTAATGAAGAAAACAAATCCAGCCTTTGTGATCTGAAAAGGTTCAAGCCACCTCCATTTGGCAGCACCCCCTTGCACCCCTGGGAATGCAGAGCCCCCTCTATCTCTGGCGGAAGCAGGAATACAATATTCCGAGGAGCAGACAGGAGACTTCCAGCAGGCCCACAGGGACCAGCTTTGCTCCGGTATCAGTGGGCAGGAGGGCACATCCCTGGGTACTGGCTTTACAGAGTTTTTCCACATAGCTGCCAGGAGCTGGTGAGTAGCCAGATTCCAAATTGAGCAGGAAGGCCTCTGGCTCTTTCAGCTTCGGTCCTAGGGGAGGAGGGCTCGGACCCTCTCAGGGTCTGTCCGAACCTCTCTTGACTCAGGGAAGCATCTGGACCGTGACTGTGAGCTCAGATATAGTCCATGTGCTGGAACAATGCTGATGTTTTCATTATAAACTTCCCCAGTGGGCCTTTGTGGCAGAATGCCCTGTTGGAGTTAGTGACCAATGAGGGATGGAGTCATGGAGCCTGCTGAGCTGAGAAAGACAGGTCCCTTGTTGCTAAGATACCCCGCTTGGTACGCCAGATTTTAGGCATTATCATGGAATTGGCTGAGCCGGACTCATTGGTCCTAGAGGCAAAAAGATGAGTTCGAATCTGGCCTCAGACACTTATAGACGTGTGGCCCTGGACAAGTCACGTAACTGTTCCCCTACCTCAGTATCCTCAAATAGCAAGAGGGAATAATAATAGCACTTACTTATCTTCCAGGGTTGCTGTAAGGAACAAATGACATGTAGTAGGTGCTTAATAAATGCTTGTTTCTTTCCTTTCTAAAAGGGATTCATTAATGTCCCCCTCTATTATTTCTCTGAGACTTCTTTAATTTTCCCCTTAAATATTTAAATGCTATGCTACTTAGCACATGCATATTAAGTATTGATATTGATTTATTAAGCTGAGTAGCTGAAAATATAATGCTGTTTCCTGGTTTTCCTCTTTCAATCCTGTTTAATTTTACTGCTGCTTTGTCGAAAATCATGATAATCCACTCTTGCTTTTTTTGAGTTCACCTTAAGCACAGTAGACTTTGTTCCAGTCCCTTCTTGAAATGCTCTGTGAATCTTTTCTATTTCAAAGGTTTCTTGTAAACAACATCTCTCATTCTGCTTTAATCCATTCTATGATCCTCTCAGTTTCCTCTCCCCTCCTTATAAAAAAGAAAAATATAAAATGAAGATCCGTGCTTACCAATCGTATTCTAGTTCCCCTAATCCTTTTCTTTTCCTCTTACCCCACCCTGAATTACAGGCTTTTAATTTTGTTTCTTTCTTCTTTATAGTATTCTTAGGAGAGGATAATGAAGTTTGTTTTTCTTTTAACTTATCTTTCCCTTTTAAAATCACCTCTTCTTGTCCCCACCCTATATCCTTTTAAGTTAAATAAGCCATATGTCTCTGACAGAGATTCATTTAATACCCTTTTCTCCAACCTCTTCATTCATGTTATATATCCATTTAATATATTTCATTTATCTTTGATAATTAAATTTCATTCCCTTCTTCTTTATATTATGGAATATTTTCTTTTTTTCTTTTTTCCCCTTCTCTTATGACTACCCAAATAGGAAAAAACATCCCTCTACCCTCTTTTTTTTTCATGCCCTCATCAGAGAAGGTGCTGTGCTCTATGAGCAAAGCAGAATTGAATCAGCTTAGAAGAAACCCAAGATGTACAAAGTAAGAGAAGCACCTGCAATGCTCATAGGGACTATTGTGTCCAACCTGTGGCAGAGCGTTCTGAGCTCCTAGTGTGATGAGTCGCAGTCGGACATGCTGCAATTTGACTCTAACATAGAGATGTATTTTGTCCTCTTCGAGAAGGAAGGACAGCAACCAACCATCCCTATCTGAGGTCCTGTTTGAACTCTGGTCTTCCCGACTCCAGGCTCAGTGCTCCATGCCTTGTAGCACTTTTTATCCCATTAGAATGTAAGCATTGTGTATTTCTTTCCAAATGCTCAAATGTATTCACCTTTCTAGTTTTCTGATGGCTCCTCTGCTTGTATTTTAAAACTTCTCAGCTCTGGTCTCTTGTTTTTTTTAATTAGAAAAGCTTGAAAGTGTTTTATTACATTAAAAATCTGTTTTCTACTCTGTGGGATTATACTTCATTTTCCAGGATAAATTATTCTTGATTTATCTTTTGCCTTTTAATATTATGTTCTGAAGTTTTCTAAACTTTATGTAATGAGCGCTAAGCCTTAGAGAATCCCACTTTTTGCAAGAGACCTCCCCTAACTTGGATGTGTCGGCACTTACCGGCCTGTAGAAGCTGAACTTGGCAGAGTGTTTGAATTTGGAGTTCTGAACGACAGAATGGCTCAAAACCAGTTGGTGTTTGCCCTGAATCTGTCACCAACATAACAAGTCTCCAAGAGGACAGAGCCAAAAAGACTGGTTAAGGTGACAGAGATGGCCAGGCCAGAGAAAAAGAGCCCATTCTTTACTGATGTTGGACCTGTGAATGGCTTCTGAACTTCCAGCCTGAAACAGGAAGATGGGGTCCCAAGACCTCATTCCATCTCTCCAGCCCCATGTGTATGGATTCATGCATACACACACACTTACACACTCACACACACACACACACACACGAGGCCATCTCCTACCTCCATATCAATTGCTAGTGCCTTCCCTATGAGCTTACCTTCCATTTGCTTAGAATACAGTCAATACTTGATAAAGTCTTATTGACTTGAGCAGCAAAAACAATACAAGGATCCCCAAGATGTGTTGTATGCCATATGCTCTTCTAGTATATTCCTGCCTCTTTTCCTTAAGTTCAGAGATGTTTTTCATTATTAGAAACAAATGGTTCTTTTTCCTTCTCATTGGCTTTTAAAATTACTCAGTTTGACTTTCTTCTGATAATTGCTTCCTTTATGTTATTTAAAATTAAAAACAGTATTGATTAAGAACCTATATGCTAGGAGATGGTAAGTTCTAGGTTATAAAGCTAAAAAAAATCAGTTAGTTCCTGCCCTCATAGTGCTGTCATTCTGTTGAGGAGAAAATCTCTCCCCAAATACATATGTGTGTTGTTTATGCCTGGCTTTACCGATGTTTACAATGGACAGCTACTACTTTTCACCATGGATCCACTAACACCACAAGTAAGAAGCCAGGACCTCTGCCCAGCTCTACCAGTGACAATGCATCAATGCAACAATATACCTGCTGTTCGTTAAATATATCCCTAAATAGTGGCAGCTCCTACTTTTGGTCATTTTTGCCACGTTGCATGTTGTAGGGTAATCTTTTTGAGCTATTTTACTCTGTATTTCATTTATCATGGGTTACTGGGAATACGTTTTCATGTAGCCATTTGTAGTTTACAATCCTTCTTTTGAAAATGGTATATGTATACACAAAATGGTATATATGGTATATATATATATATA
>JAJPUD010003555.1:51501-69350 GCA_023553655.1 Myrmecobius fasciatus | reverse complement strand
TGTCTGTCTGTTTATGTATCTTTCTGTCTGTCTGTCTGCCTGTTTGTCTATCTGTCTGTCTGTCTGCCTATCTATCTGTCTGTCTGTCTGCCTTTCTGTCTGTCTGTCTGTCTATCTGCCTATCTATCTGCCTATTAGTCTGTCTGTCTGTCTGTCTTATCTGTCTGTCTATCTTATTCTCTTACCGCATATCTACCAGGGACTGGTTTTTGGTAATAGTGGAGTGGGGTGTGTGTGTGTGTGTGTGTGTGTGTGTGTGTGTGTGAGATATCTGTGTGTGGTGCATATAAGTGAGTGTGTGTTTGTATGTGTGTAATGTGTGGTGTATATGGTGTGGTGTATTTTATTCTCTCCTTACTTCTCCCCAACTTGCATGGGCATTGACATATTGAATGCCCAGAGGGTGGCCACTACCTTGAGTTCCTGGGTGGAGAGGGTGTTCCTATGGATCTCTGCACTTAAATCTGGAGCTTTCAAGATGCAGCCAGTCTGCTCCTTTTAACAATGGGCCAGTAGCTCCAATTAGCTCCCAGAAAAAGCCTGGAACCTTCAGCCGACCCATCTCTTTGCATCCTCTCTGCTCATCAGTCTGGAGCTCTACCCTTCTCCTAATCTCCCTTTCATTGTGTGCCATGTGTCTCTCTCCACATTTTTACCTTCCATTTCTGTCATTCTCCCTCTCTTTTTCCTCCTCCTGTCAAGGAGAATGTCTGGCTGAGCCCTACTTAGACTTGCAGATTTCTTACAAAGAGCTCGGATATCCATCCTTGTATCTCTGCTCCTTCCATGCAGTTCTTTGATTGCCTTGCCAAATTTGATGAGGTACCTTTCCTTTCCTCAGGGGATTTGGCTTCATCTTTCTTTGTTGTAAACTACTGAGCTGGCTCTTTTCTTTCAGTGTTTGTTTATTCCTTCTCCCCAGTCTGCTATTATCTGTCTTTTTCAATCACTGCATTGATTTTTCTGTGTGTCCTTGCAGAAAATATTCCAACCTTAGCCTACCCCCTTCTGGGTTCAACCCCATTTTTATGCGACTGTGTGGTTTTCTGAGAACTCTTCACAATTAGTCTCTGATTCATCTTCTTCTCATCCTATTTCCTGGCCACCTATTCCCTCTTGTCATGTATTAAATACCCATAATCAAAAAAAACCACCTACTGGGGAGTTTTCTGCATCAGAGACTCTGCTCTCACTTTGTATCCTTTGGAACAGAAGGGAACTCTCTCTCTCTCTCTTCCTCTCTCTCTCTCTCTCTCTCTCTCTCTCTCTCTCTCTCTCTCTCTCTCTCTCTTTCTGTCCTTCCCTCCCTCCCTCTCTCCATCTCTCTCTCCTTTCTTCCATCTCTCTCTCCTTCCATATCTCTCTCTGTCTCTGTCTCTGTCTGTCTCTCCCTGTCTCTGTCTCTCTCTGTGTCTTTCTGTCTCTGTCTCTGTCTCTCTCTGTCTCTCCCCCCTTCTTCCCTCTCCTCCTCTCTCTCTCTTCCCCTACCCTACCATGAAATCTCTCCCAGGCCCCTATTTCTCTGCCATCCCTTTCGGGTTCCCACAATCAATCCTTATCACCCATTTTGGTGGCTCTAGGACCCTGGAACAGCCCGCCCACCAGAATGAGTCAGAGCAGCAGCCAGAAGAATGGGGGGAGCAGGTTCAGGGATTCGGATGGAGAATGGCGGAGGAGCTGACGTGGGCCTAGCCCTTCCAGGATTTCTGGGCCCTTTGGATTCCCGATCTCCCAGTTTCAGGCAAGTCTGAGGGGCAGGGCCTCCAGGTATCAGCCCATCACATTTTGTGAGGGGACGATTGCCAATTTGGCCAGACTCGCCTAGCCATGAATTTCAGATCGTGGGATCATAGCTTTAGAGCTAGAAGGGATCATGGAGACAGCTCATCCTTCCCCTCATTTCACAGATGAGCAAACAAGTGACAGAGAGATTGCTACTTCCCCAGGGATGCACAGCTAGCAAGGGTCTGAACTGGAGCTCAAACCCAGGTTTCTCATGACTCCAGCCTTAGTTCCCTTCCCTCTGTCTTGAAGGAGGGGGGAAAAGGGCCCAGAGAAGGCCACAGTCTTATCCAAAGGCACACAGTCAGCTGTGCAGCAGGAGGGGAACCATGGAAGGTCTCAACTCCCAGTCCTTTTGGATTGGAGTTGGAATAAAGAAAAGTCTGAGCATAAGGGAAGACTCTCAATGGCCTCAAGGGCTCCCTTCCCATAGGCACAGAGAAGTGGGATGGGCTTAGAATCCTAAGCTATTCATGCCTTCGGTGTTGCTCATTTGGTCCGAGACCCTGCAAGGACTGTACCCACCTGAGCCAGAGCTCTTCCCAGAATGCAGAGAGAGCCTGTTATAAATCCACTCTTTAAAAGAACCTCTTTGTACAAAAGTAATCAGAGAAGCTCTTTTTGTAGTGGCTAAGAATGGAAATGGAGGGGCTGCCTCAGCTGGGGAGTCATCCACCCCAAGCTGTGAGGGAATACTATGGTACTGGCACAAATGGCAAGCATCAGACCCTTAACACTGCGTGGCTGTGTGACTCTGGGCAAGTCACTTAACCCCAATTGCTTCAGAAAAAAAAGAAAGAAAAAGAAATGACAAGCAGGATGATTTCAGAAAAACCTGGAAAAACTTACCCAAACTGATGCAACCAGGAGAACATCGGACCCATTTGGGAAATGCCTGAGTAAGGACTTTGGGGGTTTCCCACAAGACAGGGTCCTTTTCCTCTGTGCATATGGAGCTTCCTAAAGTCTTTGGTCCTCAAGAGTCATTTCAGGAGGAAAGTGGATACCCTTCAGGTCCCCAGGTGCCTCTCTATCTCTTCCCACATCACCTCACTGAAGGTTTAGTCATTGCAATTCTGCTTGTGGCTCAGAAGCCATCAGCAGCTGCAAAAATGAATGGTAATGAGCTAATTTCAGGAGTAATAGCCTCATTACCATGCAGCTGCTGCAACTTCCAGGCTTCTGGCTCCCAGGAGAGAAAAGGAAAAGGAAAAGGTTCCATCTTGTTTTTCCTTCTCTCTCCTGAGTCTAGCCCAGCTTGCTCTGGTGGCTCCAGGCCCTGTAGCCCGGGGGACTTCTTTCTACCATGATGTCCCATAGAGTCCAGTAGGGGCAAGGGATGGGGTGTGGGTCAGCGAGCCCTGTCTTTGCATCTGGATTTAAACCATGGCTTTACCAGAGTCAGTGTGTGACCTCATACAAGTGGTTGCCCTTCTCTGTGCCTTAATTTCTTTCTCTGTACAAAGAGAAAGGTCGCTGGGATAGTCATCAAGATTGTCCATTTCGAGATCTATGGTCTCCAGTTAGGAGTATATCCACACACAGACACAAGGCTCAGGACTTTCACTCACAGTCCCAGAGAAAGGGAGCCCGACAAGCCAAACCAGCCAGGGAAGGACTTGGTGTTCTGAGCAGGGTTTGCAGTCGAGTGCAATTATCTGATGGTATTCTAAATATATTGAGAGGAGACAAGCACTAATTAGAGGTCTTCTTCAGGAAGGGTTAGGAGGAGCAATTAGGGCCACCCATCAAATAGCTGGCTTGCTGCTTGAGATAACTGTTTTTCAATCAAAATGATGATTTTGTGGAAAAAAATTAAGCACCTAGCAGGAAAGCCAGCCACAGCTAGGTGCTGGATAGATGGGATGCTCCAATTAGGAAAATAAGTTAAGAAGGATCATTTCCTTCCCCTCCTCGGCAAACCTCACCCCTTAACCCTCAGCGAATCACTTCACAGCTCAAGTTTCCCCTTTATAAAAAGGAAAGGGATAGATTAGGTGGTCTCAAAGGTCCCCTCCAGCTTGAAATTCTTTTTTTTTTTGCTTTTTGCTGAGGCAATTGAAGCTAAGTGACTTGCCCAGAGTCACACAGCTAGGGAATGTTAAGTGTCTGAGACCAGATTAGAACTCAGGTCCTCCTGACTTCAGGGCTGGTGCTCTATCCACTGTGCCACTTAGCTGCCCCCAGCTTGAATCTACCTGATTGGTCTCTCTATCACTGACAGTTACCCAGGTCCACCCACCAGTCAGCCAATAAACATTTATTAAGCACCCCCTCTGTGCAAGGCACTGTGCTAAATGCTATAATATATAAAAAAGGGCAAAAGCCAGTGTCTGCCCTCAAGGAGCTCACAGTGTGATAGGGGAGACAACATTATGTACAAAGAAGCCACAGACAGGATACATTGGAAATAACCCAGAAATATCTTTTTGTCCCTAATTATCTCCCCCTTCCTGTTGTAGATATTTGAAATCCCAGTGATGGGAATGATTCCTTAAATCAGTGGCTACAATGAAGCCTCGCTCTTTGGCAATTATTTGACCAGATTCTTTTTTCCTAATAGCTAACGCAGAGCAAGCTTAAAGAGATATATTAGAGAATTACAGCATCTGAGTTGGGAACAATCACAAGACCATCCAGTCCAATCTGCACTCCCTCAAAAACACATCTGATAAATGGTCACTCCACTTTTGCTTGAAGACCTCCAGGGAGGAAGTGCCCACTCTTTCCAAAGGGGGCTCACTCCATTTTTGGACAGCTCTAATCTTTAGGAAATTTTTCCTGTTCTGAAGTCTCATTAACCTTACTTAGCCCTTGCTCTTGCTTCTCCTCTCTAGGACCAAATTAGAATCAGGCTGCTGATTTAATATGACAATTCTTTCAAATACCCAAAGACAGCTGTCTCATTCCTGGAAATTTCTTTTCTATATTAAACATCTAGAGCTCAATAACCTTACCTCATTGTCTCATCTGAAAAATGGGCAAGATGGTCCCTCAAGGTCATGTCCAGTTCCATCTTCTGGAGTCTACCTAATGCTGCAGCCCAAGATCTAATTTTTAGACTACTTGTCTGTCCATCCCACTATTGACTGAAATTTTTAGGCCACTAAAACTGCCCAGTCTTTTGCAGATTAACTGCTAGCTAGCCATGTCTCCTCCATGGCTCTTCGTGAAATGGGTTCTCGAAACTCCAAAGTAGTATCTCAGATCCATCTTTGTAGGTTACTAGATACCAACAAATGCCCTGTTGCCTTCCTAGATGTTCTCCAGTTCATCAAGGTTCTCTCTGGCTAAGGATTAACTTCTCCCTCTTCTCCCCAGGATTCTGTTCCATCACACATTTAAAATCAACTACCCTTATCACTTACATTGTTTCTTTAAAAGTTTATACCCAAAGCAGACCATTTATTATAAAAACTTGGCTCAGCTTTTCCCCAGTTCGTATAATTTGCTGACATTTCTTTCTAGGAGGCTATCCATTAAACCATCCTGGAAAGTCAGATCATTAAACACATACTATGTGCTTCATACTGGGCTAAACAGGGAGGATACAGAGAAAGAGAAAAAAGTCTGCATTGAAGGAGCTAATGTCCAAGGGGAGACAACAGGCAAACAAAGTGCAAAGAGACAGACTGGACGGATCGGGAGCAATGGCAGAGGGAAGGAGTAGAATTAAGAGTGATCTTGTAGAAGGGGGAATTGTAGCGGGGACTTGAGGGAAACCAGGGAAGCCAAAAGATGGAGAGAAAGAGGGACAGCATTCAAGGCATGGGGGATAATCAGAGTCTAGAGACTGAGTATCCTGCCTGAGGACCAACAGCATCACTGGATTGCAAAGTATAGGGAGGGGAGAAGGCATAAGAAGCCTGGAAAAGTAGGATGCAGTTTGTGAAAGGCTTTGAACGTTAAAAGAAACTTTTCTATTTGACTCTAGAGATGTTAAAGAGCCACTGGAGTGTGTTGAGTAGGAGGAGGCAGCAGGTTCAGATCTGTGCTTTAGGAAAATCATTTTGATAGCAAAGTGGAGAGTGGACTGCATTGGAGAGAGACTTGTGGCAGGAGAAAGTCTAGAGCGCTCCAGTTTTGAAAGACATGGGGCTGTGACCCCCACAAAAGCACAATATATGTCCAGTCTCCCCTCACTTTCTCACTCCCTTCCCCTTATTGGGAATTTGTTTTTGTTGGGTCAAATCATTTTCAGAGATCATAGAATGGTGAGTCTCAAGTGAAGCAAAGGGAGGTGGGGACAGGTCAAGGGGAAGGCCATGGCCCCTGTTTGGAGATCTAGGTGCCCCGACACTTTTTGATGGCAGGACTCAGGAGAAATCTCTTTTCTTTTCCTCTCCCAAGTCCAAAAGGCTTTTTTAACACACAATTAGGATTAAGGGAAAGCAAGTTAAGCTACTACCCAAGGAACAACATGTAGAAAGATGCTGAGGCAGCAGGGAGGGGGATTTTTAAACAGGACTTTGTGCAAATGCACATTTATAAGCCCATTCTCCATGGCCTGGAGTGATCTCTTTTGGTCCTGGATCTGTCCAGTCTCCAGGAGGATCTGATTCTCAAATGTTGGGTGTCAGCCACAGAAAGACATGCTCTGGGCCATCTGTGCCCTTATCCTGGCTTTCATTGACAGAAAGTTTTGTTTGGGAAACTTCCATTTAGCAGCCAAGGAACGTTTGTATTTCAGATGGCAGAAAAGCAATGGTGTCTCCAGAGAGAGAATGCTGCAGCTTTTTCATTTTTTCACGTAACACAAAATTTGCTGAGATCCCTTCCTTTCAGCTCACTCATAATTGCTCATTGTGTCCCTGCTCTTCCTCCTCCCAGAGCCATTTCTGTAACAAAGAAGAAAATGTTTAGAAAAACGCACCAGTATAATGGAAGTCCAGTGACTCTGCCCTTGTATTATTGTTATCTGTCCTTCTTTCTCCAAGAGTACCAGTGACACCATGAGGGTCAAAAGGGGACGTCTTGACTTGCATGTGAATTGTATTTGAGAGGGACAGAGCCACAATTATCAGCTTCCTTCTCTTCTCCAGAATCCCTGAAGCCCAGCGGCAAGAAAAGGTCAAGACAAGTGGCAGTGGCCCAGGAGGCCCTGGATGATCTCGGTCTTTATGACTTAAGGTCTTTCCCAGGTCCTTGTTCAATGCCCAATGACTGGTAAGATTGAGACAGAAGATGGCTCAATCTGCCATCACAAAGATAGCAGTCTTGGGGAAAGACCCTCAAAGTTTCTGGCCAGGACAGAAAGCAATGGTTATTTACACTCATTCTAAGCCAGCAAAAGCTAAACAGTGAATCTTAGAGACTTGGGTTGGGCTATAACTGGTCATTCATTGAAAAGCAGAGTGATCTGAGTTTTAAGGTGGAGTCAAGTAGCTCCATTTCAAACACAAGGGACTTTTAAAAGCCGGTGTGTGTTTTTTTTAGTTATATTTCAAGGAAAAAATGCAAAGTAAGCAGGACAAAAAAGCAAATTGTCCCAGGTTTTTGAAAAAAAATAGTGAAGAGAAGAGGGAGAAAAAGCACCATTCCTCAGCTCTAGGCAAACTGGCAAGTTGGACCTCCAGAGAGCAGTGACCACTACTCTCAGATAACATGTAAAGACAATGAATATAAACATCATCCTCACAATTTGGTTCACTTTGATGGGGCATAGAGGCGCAGAAGCTAAACTATATTGGGGTTCTAGTACTTTCCCAATATGGGACACCAAATATCAGGGAGCAGGGTTGAACCCCTCAAATATATTGGGTTTATGGATTGATGTCTCAGAAGAATTTGTAGGCTTGGCCCATCTCCAAATCAAGAGGCAAAGATTTTATTATTATGCTATTGACTGGTAGTCTAAGTTCCAAAAAAGGGTTTAGTGATTAACAAGGTGGTCTAAATTCCCTAGCAGGATTTCTCATTAATAAGGGTGAAGGCACCAGAACACAGGGGAAGGTGCCAGAAGGCAGACAAACTACCCAGAGAACTTGCTGCCATAAGGTGAGCAGTTCCTAATGAACCCACCATTGTGACAGCAAGCAAGCTAATCCTAAAAAGGAGTTAGTGGAGAACTAAGCCATTGACTGGCAGACTAAGTTCCAAAAAAGGAGTTAGCAAAGAAGTAGAGTACCACTGGGTTCTTTTAAAGGAGAAAGATTGATTGACATCTATAACGACCCTCTGAGAAGATACAATAACGATGGCATTTTGTCTGTCAATGCAAAAAATTCAGCAAGGGCCCACTTATGGACAAGATAATCCTGTTAGTGCCCCCCTGCTTGGGGGTAACTGTGGGAATTCAACTAGGGCTCATTGCAACAAAGGTCCATTTAAGTCTCACTCAAATTTGACCAAAGCTTTCTTCTGTCAATGCTTCCTTCTGCCAGGGCCCACCTAGCTACCAGGACTTGGGCCTTTTTGTTGCAGTCTTATTCACCCCATCAGTTTCTTCCCACAAATACAGCACTGAGCTTAATCTCGGGCCACCCTAATTGTAGTGAGACACGCTTAAGCAATCTGCATGACAACGTTTAATTCAGAATAGCTGCCCTGCGAGTCTTTCTGTGTACAGATTTCATGCAGAACCCTGGAAGCGGTTCTTTGTCCTGCCTTGTGTCCAACGGCATCATGAAGGTGATTTGGATATGAGCAGGGCAAAGCTGGGCAAAGCTGGGCAAAGATGGCAGCCTCCCTCTCTCCCCCACAGTCATCCACTGACCCTGCTTACTTACCCCTCTGCAAAGGCATGAGGGCAGGTGTGTTTCCCCAATTCCTCCTCTGGGTCAAGTGGGGTCTCCTTGATTTGGCAATCTCCAGTTGTGACTACTTGAAGTCATTGTTATCTGACATTTCCCCATTCCAGCCATGATTGTCGATTGCTTCCCCTGCCTCTTCAGGGGAAGCGAGGAGGTTCAATGGACAGAATGCTGGGTCTGGAATTAGGAAGACTTAAGTTTAGACACTTCCTAGTGGTGAGACCCTGGACAAGGGTCACTTTTAGAGGGCACAGCTTCTAGGGGAAATATAGCAATAATTTTAAGGTGCCCTGACCTTAGAGTGCTTCTACCTAACAATCTGTCAATGATTCTGAAGTCTTCTGACCTTAAAGTAGCCTACAAACATTACTGATTGTTGGTCAGTGATAACCAAGTTCCTGACTAAACCACCCCTCAAATGTACCTGTAAGCCATAAAATTAGCAAATGAAGCTCGGATCTAACTCTGTCCTATAAATCTATTTCCTTCCTCTTGGTTCTTTGCTAAAGTCTTTTGGAACTTAGTCTGCTTCAATTGGTGTTACAATTACAATAAACTTTACCCCTTGACTTGGAGATGGATTCGAGCCTGCAAGTATTTTTGTGACACTGGTCTGTGACCCCAACCTTTTGAGGTTCCTTCTGAACTTCAACAAGTTTCCTCTGTTCACTTCAGTTTCTTCATCTGTCAGATGAACTGGAGAAGGAAATGGCCAACCACTCCAGTGGCTTTGCCAAGAAAACCTCAGATGGAAGCACAAAGAGTCAAACATTACTGAAACAACCACCACCTCTATTTATTCCACTTTGGGGGAATGTGTGTGTATTCTTAGTATTTGCTCATTGTTTCTTTATTCAACTTCCATTCTGTTGCTGGAACACAATTTGCTTAGCCATTCTCCAGTAGATGACCATCTACTTTATTTCTTGTTCTTCTACATGATAAAAAGTTTTGCAATAAATAGTTTGATGTATATGGAAGTATAAGCAACCTATAAAATTGTATTTCCACGTAGAGACAATGACTTAGAGGAAGATCACGTCAGCTGACTGATAAACTGATAAAAATTATTTCAAAACAAGAAGTTGGTGAAAAGGCATTGCAAGCTCTAAGTGTGCATGCTTAATGAGTTAATTAATATTAACTTCTCCTCCCCAAAGGAGAAGTTTTCCACCATTTTTGAGCATGGGTTATCTGATGAGGAAGGGGAGAGACCTAAAGGAGGAATGTGCAATGGGAGGACCAAGAAGTCCATTCTTATGTATGTAAGTGCAGATCCGCCCAGGGACTGCGGGGTGGATCACTCATTTCTTGTAAACACCATAAATAAACCAACTTACTTCATACACTCCTGAATTCTTTTTATCTTAGTAGCATATTCCTAACATAATGCTAATTTTAATTAGCATTATTTAATTTTAATTTATTATTTAATTTTTGCTGTTTTTTATGTCCTGTTAAATTCCCAACAATAAAAGAGCAGAAAGTCTAGTCATCATATTTGCATAAATGCAAATTGCATACCAGAAAAGTTGTACCATTTCATGTTTCCACCCACAATGCATTAGTGTCCCTATCTTTCCACCCCACTAACATTGATTATTCCCATCTTTATCAGTTTGGTTTCCTTCACAGTTTCCAATGTGTGTGTGTGTGTGTGTGTGTGTGTGTGTGTGTGCTTTGAACTGACTCACCATGTTTTGACTTGTTTGTTTTTCCCCCTGTACTCTGGGGTTCAGTTATTACTACAGGTGATGCTATGCAAGTAGGGCATTTGGCCAAATCCCAGATAACATCAACACTGAATTTAATCCCATGGTTTTGATTGGTTGGTGGTTATCCTTTGTTCTTGAAGAGAACCAAAATGACATCACTGGGTTAGAGTCGAGTTAAAGATGTGTCTGACTGGCTGATTGGACCAATATGAGCTTGGAATACTCTCCCACAGATCAGACACAAATAGTCCCTACGAACATTTGGGGAGGCTTCTCTAGGAGCTAACAATGTGATAAGAAGCAGGAGTTTCTATTATTGGGATGCTTTATTTATACTTCAGAGTTGTTTTGGTTACTTAAACTATTAAAGAACTTAGCCTAGTGGATTAGTGAATCCTGCCTGTTAGAAATGCTCTGGCTTTGTTACCACTGATGAATCAATTATCTCGGTCAGGAAAAAGCATGAGAATCTTCTAGTCCCTCCTCTTTGCCAGATCTCCCTCTGAACTTTGATCAAAGCAGATCACTTACCTTTCCCTGGATGTGATACCCCCTACCTGGCTATTTCTGCTTCAGTTATCCCTACCTTTTGAATTCCCACCCATTTTTTCAGGGTCTATCTCCAATACTACTTTCTTTTTTAAAATTTCTTTTAAATTTTTCACCAAATTTTATTTTCCCCAATATATTCAAAAATAGTTTTCAACATTCACCTTTGCAAAACCTTGTGCTACAAATTTTTATCTTTCTCTCCCCCTTCCACCTCCCTCCCCTAGACAGCAAGCAATCCAATGTAGGTTAACCGTGTGCAGTTCTTCTAAACCTATTTCCATATTTGTTGTGCTGCATAAGAAAAATCAGATCAAAAAGGAAAAAAAAAACCATAGAAAAGAAAAACAAATCCAAGCAAGCAAACAATAATAAAAGATGCAAATACTATGCTTTGATCCAGATTCAGTCTCCATAGTTTTCTCTCTCGATGTGGATGACTCTTTCCATCACAAATCTATTGGAACTGCCTTGAATGACCTCATTGTTGAAAAGAGCCAAGTCCATCACAGCAGATCATCACATAATCTTGTCTTTGCCATGTGCTATATTCTCTTGATTCTGCTCACTTCATTTATTATCAGTTCATGTTAATATTTCTAGGCTTTTATGAAATCGACTCGCTCATCATTTCTTATAGAACAATAATATTCCATTATATTCATATACCATAACTTTTTCAGTCATTCCCCAACTGATGGGGGCATCCACTCAATTTCCAGTTTCTTGCTGCTACAAAAAGAGCTGCTGCAAACATTTTTTTTTTTGCACGTGTGGGTCCTTTTTCCTCTTATACTTTCTTTTTTTTTTTTTAGGATTTTTAAAATAAAATTTTGAATACCAAATATTTTCTTCTTTTTTTCTTCTCTCCCTAACTTTCCCCCTCCCTAAAATGGTAAGCAATTTGATTTAGGTTTTACATATATATATGCATGCAATCATGTAAAACATATTTCCACATTAGTTGCATCATGAATAAAGAAACAGAACAAAAGGAAAAAACACACACAAAAATAAAGTGAAAATAGTATATTTCTATCTGCATTCAGACTCCATCATTCCTTCTTTGGATGTGAAGAGCTGAGTCAATTATATTTGATCATCCTACAATGTTGCTGTTACTGTATATAATATTCTCCTAGTTTTGCTTACTTCACTTTTCATCAATTCATGTAAGTTTTCCCAAATTTTTCTGAAATCTGCCTGCTCATCATTTCTTACAGCATAATATTATTCTGTTACATTCGCCCACCACAACTTGTTTAGCTATTTCCCATTTGACGGGTATCCTCTCAATTTTCAATTCTTTGCTACCATAAAAAGGGCTGCTATAAATATTTTTGTACATGTAAGTCTTTTCCTCCTTTTTTATGGTCTCTTTAGCATACAGACCTAGAAGTGATATTGCTGGATCAAAGAGTTTGAAGTTTTATTGTTCTTTGGACATAGTTCCAAATTACTTGCAAGAATGGTTGGATCACTTTGCAACTCCACCTACAGTGCATTAGTGTCCCAGTTTTCCCACATCCTCTCTTATATTTATCATTTTTCTTTTCTGTTGTCTTAGCCAATTTCATAGGTATGGATTGGTTGCTCAGAGTTGTTTTAATTTGCATTTCTCTAATCAAAAGTGATGGAGAGCGTTTTTTCTTATGACTATAAGTAGCTTCAATTTCTTCTTCTGAAAACTGCTTGTTCATATCTTTGACCATTTATCAACTGGGAAATGACCTGTATTCTTATCAATTTGTCAGTTCTATATTTGAGAAATCAGAGGCACTTGTAAAAATTGATTCTCGGTTTTTCTTATACTCTTGTTTGCATTGGTTTTATTTGTGCAAAGTCTTTTTAGTTTAATATAATCAAAATTATCCCATTTCGTAATGTTCTCTGTCTCTTGTTTGGTCATAAATTCTTCCCTTCTCCATAGAGCTTACAAGTAAAGTATTCCTTACTCTCCTAAATTTGTTTATGATATAACCCTTTATGTCTGCCATGTATCCACTTTGATTTTATCTTAGTATATGGTAGTATATGGTATAAGATGTTGGTCTATAACTAATTTCTGCTGTGCTATTTTCCAATTTTTTCAAACTTCTTTTTGCCAAATAGGAAATTTTATCTCAGAAACTGGGATTTGGGGGGTCTATCAAACACTTGATTATTATGATCATTTACTACTGTGTGTACCTGAACTTTTCCACTGATCTATCATTCTATTTCTTAGCCAGTACCAAATAATTTTAATGATTAGCACTTTATAATATAGTTTGAAATCTTTTATGGCCAGTCCCTCTTCCTTGCATTTTTTTTCATTAATTCCCTTGTTATTCTTGACATTTGCTCTTCAAGATAAATTTTGTTATCATTTTTTTCTAATTCTATCAAATAATTCTTTGATAGTTTGATTGCTATGGCAATTGTGAGGAATGTGAGGAGCTAGATATCCACAGATATTGTCAAAACAGGATAAAGGGAGGGGTGAAGTATCTTGTTATCTCCACACAATTACCGTGTGAATCAATGAACTGACTAAATAACAAAGTTTCTGACAAAGAGTCTAGACTTAAACCTGCCTAAACTGGCTAGTCTACACGACAGAGTACAAGCCTTTTAATATATGGAATAGGTGTATAAAGAGAATTGCAAATCCAACCAATTGTTAACGCTGTAAATCTGACCTAATTGTCATTCAGATTATAAAGCTGATCAATTGTAACTAACTCTGACTGTAAATCCTATCAATCTGAATCTTGAAGGGAACTAATAGTATAAAGCTTGTTTTTGATTATGTATTCAATGTGATCTCTTTGGGATTATACCCACTTGTGAGAATTGAAAAAAGGATTCTTCTTTCACTGTAAAAGACCACTGGTTATGGAACTACTGGACTAGCTTGCAATTTGGGAAGCAGTGGGCAGTGGCGCTCATCCCAGGCTTGTTCCCAAGCCTGCTAAATTCCATGAGGTCTTTTGATAACATACTGAATAAGTAAAATAATTACATAAAATTATCATTTTTACCCTTCTTCTCCTCCCCCTCACTACTTAGATCTAACTTTATTTGTGTGAAAAGTGATTTGTAATTGTGTTCATATAGTTCCTGGATTTGTGTTGGCAGGTAGACTACCAAGTAGTTTATATTGCCCATGGTTATTTTAAAAATAATTTCTCTTTCTATTTATTCTTGCTGAGTTTTGTTTGTAATATCTAGAAATGTTGATGATTTCTATGGATTTATTTTACATACTGCAACTTTGCTAAAGTTGTTAATTATTTCAATTAATTTTAGTCAATTCTATAAGCTACTCTAAGTATATCATCACATTGATGTTGTCGATGGTTGATGTAGACACCAAATGATGGTAGGGCACCAAAAGTTGGGGTCCAGTCATGTGAAAAATTCACATTTTCCATCATCTTTGGCAAAAGGTAGGTTTATTTAGGAGAAAAGATTATAGACAAAATGAAGGGATGCAATAGGCATCAGGAATGGTAAATAGGAAATAGAGTTGGGAAAGCATGGAAAGGGGTTTTAATAATTAATGATGGAAAGGGCACATTCCCTAGTGGAGCAAAGAAAACACTCCATGAGGTTGAACTATGCCCTTAGCTAGCAGGCTAAGTCTTGAAAGAGACTTAGCACCCTAAAAGAGTAAGTTATTTAAGGAGAAATGGGGTCAAGAGCATAGTGGGGTTAGAAGATACCCCATGGCATGGGGGAGGAGTAAGGGGAAGGACACCAAGGCAGAGAGCTCTGGTAGATTGAGCAATCAGAGGGCAGTGAGTTTAGCATTGGCCATAAGTAGATTTTTTGGAAAAATTTAACCTCAGGAGCATGACTGGGATTTCTCTAGGACACAGCAGGGTGAGGCTGCCTAAGACTCCTACAGAGGGTGAGCCTCAGGGGGTTGACATAACCTGGGTTTGTGACTGGATAATTTCCTAAGAGGGTGAGACCATGGAGCTGATTGATCTCTATCAGTGCTTTCTCCCTGTCTGACCCAGGTATCGAATTAATGAATTCTTCAATTCTCTCTGCCCAACACATCCACCATTCAGGACCTCATCGGTATCATCAGCAAAGAGAGATAGTTTTATTTCCTTATTGCTTATTCTATTCCCTTCAATTTCTTTTTCTTTTTTTTTATTACTAAAGTTAATCTTTCTAGTACAATATTGAATAATAGTGTGATAATGGTCATCTTTGCTTCACCTCTGATCTTGTTGAGAAAGCTTCTAGTGTATTCCCATTACATGTAATGCTTGTGGATGGTTTTAAATAGATACTACTTGTCATTTTAAGGGAAGCTCCACTTATTTCTATGCTCTCTCAGTGTTTTTAATAGGAATGGGGGCTGCATTTTCTCAAAAGTTTTTCTGCATGTATTGGGAGTATCATATGATTTATGTTGGTTTTGTTTTTGATATGGTGAATTTTTTTTTAATATTGAACCAACCCCAATCCTAATCAGAGTTTTAATCTGCTTACTAGCTGTGTGATCTTGGTATAGATAGATAGATAGATAGATAGAGATAGAGATAGTAAATATTCATCCATTTCAGTTAGATTGTCAGATTTATTGGCATACAATTGGATAAGATATCTTCTAATTATTGTTTGAATGTTCTCTTTATGGGATGTGAATTCGCCTTTTTATTTTTGATATGCGTAATTTGGTTTTCTTCTTTTTAAAAATCAAATTAACAATGGCTTATCTATTTCATTGGGTTTTTAAAATAGAAACAGTTCTTAATTTTATTATTAATTCAATGGATTTCTTACTTTCAATTTTAGTAATCTCTCCTTTGATTTTCAGGATTTTTAGTTTGGTGTTTAATTGGGGATTTTTAATTTGTTCTTTTTCTAATTTTTTTACTTACATTTCTTACTTACTTACTTACTTACTTACATTACTTAATTCATTAATATGCTCTTTTTCTATTTTATTGCTGTAAGCATTTAAAGATATAAAATTTCCCCTAAATACTTCCTTTTTTTCCTGAGGCAATTGGGGTTAAATGACTTGCCCAGGGTCACACAGCTAAGACGTATTAAATGTCTGAGACCATATTTGAACTCAGGTTGTCCTGATTTCAGGGCTGGTGCTTTATCCACTGTCCCACCTAGCTGCCCCCCCCAAATACTTCTTTAACTGTATTTCATAAACTTTGGTATATTTTCTCGTGATTGTTATTCTCCTTCATGCAATTAACGATTGATTCAATAACTTATTGACCCACTCATTCTTTAGAATTAGATTATTTACATTTCCAATGAATTTAATCTATCTTTCTGCTGTAGTTTAGGGAATGTGATTTTTGTTTATCATGCTCTGAAAAAGGGTGAATTTATTATTTCTGCCTTTCCGCCTTGATTGTAAATTTTTATGACCTAACATATGGTCAATTTTTGTGGAGCTGCCATGTACTGCTGAGAAAAGGGTATACGCCCTTTTTTGTGTCCTCATTTAATTTTCTCCAGAGGTCTATCATATGTAACTTTTCTAAAATTTCATTCACCTCCTTAGCTTCTTTCTTGTTGATTTTTAGGTTGCATTTATCAATTCTGAAAGGGGAAAGTTGAAGTGCCCCACTAGTATAGTTTTATTGTTTATTTCCTCCTGTAAGTCACGTACTTCTTTAGAAATTTGAATGCTATACCCTTTGATCCATCAGTGTCTCTACTAGGTCTGTATTCTAAAGAGATCATAAAAAGGGGAAAAGACCCACATGTGCAAAAATGTTTGTAGCAGCCTGTTTTTTATTGGCAAGGAACTGGAAATTGAGTGGATTCCCATCAATTGGAGAATGGCTGAATAAGTGATAGTATATGAATGTCATGGAATATTATTGTTCTGTAAGAAACGACCAGCAGGAGGATTTTAGAGAGGCCTGGAGAGACTTAGATGAACTGATGCTGAATAAAGTGAGAAGAACTAAGAGAACATTGTATACAGCAATAACAAAATTATGTGATAATCTGTGTTATTTCATGGATCTGATAACTTGGCTCTTTTCAACAGTGAGGTGATCCAGGCCAATTACAATAGACTTATCATGAAGAGAGCCATCTGCATCCAGGGAGGGGACAATGGGGATTGAATGTGGACCACAACATAGTATTTTCACCATTTTTTTGTTGTTTGCTTGTTTTTTTTTTTTCCTTTTTGATCTGATTTTTCTTGTGCAGTATGATAAATGTGGAAATATATTTAGAAGAATTGCACATGTTTAACCTATATTAGATTACTTGCTGTCTGGGGGAGGGGATGCTGGGAAGGAAGGGAGAAAAATTGGGAACACAAGGTTTAGCAAGAGTGAATGTCAAGAACTATCTTTGCATGCATTTTAAAAATAAAAAAAAACTATTATTAAAAAAAGAAATTTGGATGCTATACTATTTGATGCATATAGATTTACTATTGATATTACTTCATTGTTTATGGTGCCATTTAGCAAGATGCAGTTTCCTTCCTTGTCTCTTTTAATTAGATCTCTTTTTCCTTTTGCTTTTTCTCAGATAATGACTGATATCCCTGCATTTTTTTTACTTCAGCTGATGTCTCATAAAATTATTAGCTTCCATTTGCCTAATTCAATTGTTTTCTTTAGTTAGCTTTTTAAATCTCCTTTTCCATTTGGTTAATTCTGCTTTTTAAAAATAATTATTTAATTTAAAACTTAAATAGAAAGCGGGAAGGGAAAAATTGCCATGTACACAGCAGAACATAAGAGAGGATTAAAAATATAAAGCAATAAATTTCTATTACAAAAAAGCCTATATATTTTGCCTTGGGAAATTATCTTACCTTTTCCTTTTGTAGGTACTGTCACTCCAAAATTCATTTTGAGGCTTGATTTAAAGTTGTTTCAAGGGAAATTAAAGAAAGTTTAGGCAACTTCTTGCCTTTTCTCTGCCATCTTGGAGGAAGTCATTTCTTGAATTCTTCAGTTTTTAGAGTGCTCTGTGTGAGCTCACCTCATCCATCCATCTATCTATCTATCTATCTATCTATCTATCTATCTATCTATCTATCTATCTATCTATC
>JAJPUD010003555.1:23247-43386 GCA_023553655.1 Myrmecobius fasciatus | reverse complement strand
CTTCCTTCCTTCCTTCCTTCCTTCCTTCCTTCCTTCCTTCCTTCCTTTCTTCCTTCCTTCCATGTCACGTCAAAGGGGATTAGCCTTGTCCTTCCTCTCCCTGGAGAGTAGAAGCAGGAGAAGCTGCATTGAGGTTGTATTAGGTCTAATGTCTATTCCTAGCACTAAAAGCCACCTGGAAGTGGCCTGGCTTGAGAGGAGAGGTGGTGGGCTCCCCCTTTCTGGACGTCTTCAATCAGAGGCTGGGTGATGAGTGGCTGGGAACAGCCTAAGGGGTGCCATTCCCTTTGGATCCCACATTCCCTGTGGCCAGGAGGGAGGGGCCTTCTTATCCACAGGCTCAATATGGGCAGACTAGCATGGGGAGGACGGCTCAGTTTCTGTGTCTAGGCAACATTGGTAGGGCTCAAGAACATCTCGTGGCAATGTTTGCCTGTTTCCATGGCCGTGGTGCTGATGGGCCCCCTGGCCGTGTCCTTACTCTATCCCCCCAGGTATTCATTTCAGGATGAAGAAGACATGTTTATGGTGGTGGATTTACTCTTAGGGGGAGATTTACGCTATCACCTGCAGCAGAATGTGCAATTCACGGAGGAGACGGTCAAGCTCTACATCTGTGAGATGGCTCTCGCTCTCGACTATCTGCGGAACCAGCACATCATCCACAGGTAAATGGTCCCCAGACAAGCGGGGCTGTTCCCAGATGTGTCACGGGATGGGCTTCAGTACAATTAGTTGGCCCTTGGAGCGAAGCATAGGCACTGTTAATGTTCGGATTCTCTGCCACTCATTCTATTTGGATTCATTTCAGTTCTATTCACAACATAATTAGCTAGATTGGCAGGGTAGCTTAGTAGATAGAGAGCCGGCCTCAGGTCAGCCTATAAGTTTTGCCTCTAAAACTGGCTGGGTGACCCTGGGCATTTCTTAGTCATACAGGTGATTCCCTAGGACTATAATCCAAGTAAATAAAAGGTGTTTCCTCACTAGAGTTCCTCTTCATTGATAGTCACAAGTTTGGACTTCTCCCCCAAAAGAGATATTTATTAATCTACGGTCTGTTCTGGGTGCTGGGAATCAAAATATTGCAAGAAAAAGCCCCCTCTCAAGGAGCTTGCTTTCTTCTGGGAGGTTCAGCAAGTACACAGATCTAACAACAAACAGACAAACAACATCACACAGTAAATAAAGGATTTTTGGGGAGAGGAATCAGAAAATCCTTGTGTGAGAAAGTCACCTGAACAGAGTCAAAGTGGTCGAGGCAAAGAGAACATTTCCAGGAAGTGAGCAGAGCTTCTGCAAAGGCGGCGTGGTGGATAGAGTGCTGGAGTCAGAAAGATCTGAGCAGACATTCACCAGCTGGGTCACCCTGGGCAAATCACTTAACCCTGTTTGCCTCAGTTTTCCCATCTGGGAAAGGAGCTGAAGGAGAAAATGGCAAACCTCTCCAGTATCTTCACCAAGAAAACCCCAAATGGGATCATGCCTGAAATAACTGAACAACAACCTGCAAAGGCGTTAAGGTGGGAGATGGGATGTGATTCACCTAGCTTGGCTTGAACCTAGAGCGCAGGGAAGGCATATAACATGTGAAACGAGTCTAAAAGGGGGTGGCAGACATATTGATAAGGGCTTTATGTGGCAAGCCCAGCAACTGGTATTTTTCTTAGAGCCAAGACGGAGTCAAGTGAAAGGCCTGAGAGGGAAATCACAGGGTCCTAAGTTCACTTCAGCAGCTGGGTGGAGGATGGATCATAGAGAGGGAAGACAAGGAGAAGGGGAGCGGATGACAGAGTTGACCAAAGCTTGAGCTGGGTAGAAGCAGTGGAAAGGGGAAGATGGGGATGGATATGAAATACGTTGTAAAGACAAGATTTGTCAGGTGATTGGATGCATAGGCTGAGGGATGGGGAAAAAGGAAGGGTGGCTCTGAGGGAAGATTTCAAACCGGGTTAACTGGGAGGATCCCTCAACAAGTAGGGATGGGGGGGTTTAAGAGGAAATATTGGACATGTGGCGTGGAGATTTTATGAGTTCGCTGGGATGAGGCCCCCAGTAGTGGCTGGTCACTCCCACACGCTCACTGGTCAAGAGGTGCAGATTTGGAGGGATCCAGGAGAGAGCTCTCCAAGGTACTTCCAGGGAGAAATTTATGGTGAGTTGGCCATCCACAAGCGGATCCAGGAAGCCCTTCTGAACTACGTGGTCCTTCTCTTTAGCCAATGGCCCTAATTCTGGGCTCTGCCATCACTCACCACTCATCTCTGAGCCCATCTGCTGTGTCCACAAGAAATCCAAACTTTTTATATTAGCTCAGAGCAAATGCAATTAGGAAGATAAAATGACAGTGCTAATGTCATTCTCGGATGTCTCCCCACGGAGGCCGTGCCGCCGACACTGTGCCATTCCAGGTCCTGCCAGCTTTGAGGTGACCTCTACATATGGCATCTATGGCCCAGCATAGCTCAGTATACGGCGGCTCATCCTGGGCAGGGGGGACCATGGGACGAGAACCAGGGAGCCCTTTTGACAAGGATTGAAAGCATTGGGATCTCTCAGGAGCACGGGGAGAAGAACACACAAACCAGTGGGAAAACTCTTGAAGCAAAGCTTTGTTTCCTTCCCTTCAATTTACAAACCAGAAAATAGGTTCCATAGCTCTAAGAATCCCCTGCTTCATTTGGGACTCACTGGGACAAAACAGGTTCTCCCGCTGAGAGACACCTCGGGAACTGCTGTGGCTACCACTTCCTGATGATTCTAGGAAGCTGCTGAGCTCTTCATTGGCCCATTGGATTGGACCTGAATGATGAGATGATGATGGTCCAATGATGAGATAGATCACATGGTCACATGGAGCTAGAAGTTACTTCCTAGGCCTGGACATCAGGCCCTCCAGCTTGGCAATAGATCCCCTGGGCAAGACTGGGAAAGGCCAGGGCCACCTGCAGGCCTCGAGGGGGCTTCCAGAAGTGACCTCCCTTAGAAGGAGGCTTTAGTACATCCTGCCTCCCAGTGTCCACATCTTTTCCCTGCTGAGTCAATCCGGGACTCAGGAAATAGGAGAATTGGCAAGAGGAGCCACGTGTGGGCCTGCTGGGTGCTACCTTGCTCCCTGGGCCACAGAGAGCGTGGCCGAGGTAACAGGGGTCATCACAGACTCCCCAGGGCACATCCCATCGCAGCCCCTGCGGAACGTCGCCTCTTGCCCCTGGCCCGTTTTGTGCAGCTTTTGGAAGCGGGGCTGGCAGCTCAAGCCACTGGCTCAGGGAAGGTGGTGGAGGCCCGCCCAGGCCTCCGGAGCATTAGGTGGTCTTGTCTAGGGCAGAAATGGGAAGGGGCCCAAGGGCCCTGACCACCTGGCTGGGACCCAGAGAGCATGGGCAGGAAGCAGTGAATAAGGAAGCAGTTCCTCTCCTCTGCCTCATGTATTCTTCTCTTCTGCAGAGATGTGAAGCCGGACAACATTCTCCTGGATGAACAAGGTGAGGAACCGAGTCTGGCGTGGGGGTAGGGTGGGCAGGAGTCCCTGAGGAACCTGAGAGCCCACAGCATCCCCAGTTTCCACAGTGGCTACAACACATTTGTGGGGCTGCTTGGGGAGCAGAATTCTCTCTCCATACCCCCAGTTTGCTCAGGCAATTGAGGTTAAGTGACTTGCCCAGGGTCACACAGCTAGGAAGTGTTAAGTGTCTGAGACCAGATTTGAACTCAGGTCCTCCTGACTTCAAGGCTGGTGCTCTATCCACTGTGCCACCTAGCTGCCCCTAGAGGTGAATCTTTGTGGCAGGCCGCAAGCCGGCCTTTCTTAGCTTTGGCCACAGTGTTACTGTCTGGAAGTTCGGCCTTTGAGTTAGAAATCGTGTTCTAGCACTGAATGTGTGACCACCGGCAAGCACTTTGAGCTTCCTGGGCCTTGGCTTACTCATCTGAAATACAAAAAAAAAAAAAGGAGCTAGTGATTTGCTTTAAATCTCTTACTCCCAAATGTCCCTGGAGCCCCTCGCCCTCCTTGAGAAGCCGCTTCCTCAGGCTATCTCAGAGCCCCCCTCAAATGGCACCCACAGAATTAGGGAAGGGGATGTGACTGCTGGGGCTTGGGCCAACACTGTGTCTGAAGAGCTGCCTCTGAGGTATAGAATTATCCGTACAAAGGACAGACGTTCACAGGGCATCCGCCATGACCCGGGGCTAAGCACTTTACAAATATTATTTCCTGTGATCCTTGTGGCAGCTCTATATTATTTCCATTTTACAATTGAGTAAACTGAGTCAAATGGCAATGCCTTGCCCAGGTCACACAGCTTGGGACTTTCTAAGGTCAAATTTGAACTCGGGCCTTTTGGACTTGGGACCTGCCAGTCTGTCCCCTGCGTCACCTAGCTGCCTGTGATACCCGCCTCTCTGTCTGGCTGATGATACCTTTCCCCCCAACCCCATGAAGCCCAGTCCTCTCCGGGTGAGCTCCCCAAGCATTTTGGAGACTCACTGTGTGCTAGTCACTGCGCCAAGTTCTGGGGTACAAAAACACGTGGTCCATCCTCTCAAATAAGGAGGGCCCAAAGTATGAACTAGTCGGTGGAGGTGAGCTCTAAACCAAGCCTCTGGAAGAGAGCTAGAGGGGGGGAAGGGTGAGGGGGAGGAGGATGGGGAGGATCCACAGAAGGAGAGACTTGAAGGAAGCCCAAGCAGCTTCCTCTTTCTATTCTCTGTCATTAAGGGTGCCTCCCTGGGAAAGGAAGGAAGCAGCCATGTAGCCATTCCTCTTTCTTTCCTGTACGTACAGCCACACACACATCTATTTATTTACTTATTTGGGTAATGTTAAAATGAAATAAAATTTCATTTAAAAAAGAAGCTCCAACATTCCCTAGCTATGTGACTCTGGGCAAGTCACTTAACTCCAATTGCCTCAGCAAAAAGCAGAAAAAAAAAAGAAGCCCCCTTTTTGGATTGGAGGAGGTGGTCCCCAGCCACCGTGCACAGACTGAATTCAGAGAATCTGGTGCTCTTGAGCCCAGAGGAGGACTGGGGGCTGCCCGGGCCCTCGGCATTTCCTCGTGTCCTCCCAGATATTTAGCTTCAACCTTGATCATTTCTTTCGCCTTGAAGGACATGCACATTTGAGCGACTTCAACATCGCAACAATTATCCGGGACGGGGAACGAGCAACGGCACTAGCGGGAACCAAGCCGTACATGGGTGAGGAACGAGACTTGGCTTGGGTCAGGAGACAGCTTCCTGGCAGGGCTTTGAAATGGGCACATGGGAGAAAGGATGGAGAAATATTAGGCTGGGGGCAGAGCCATTCAATCAAGGTGAAATGCCTTGGGAAGAGCTTTGTTGCTGCCCCAAATCTGATTTTGAATTGTTTTTCCATGAAAAAAAAAAGCAAAGCCATAGAATCATAGATGTAGGGATGGGAAAGATCTCAGAGGTCATTTAGACCAGCCCTCTAAGTTTATGGAGACAGCTGAGGACCAGGGCACTGCAGGTACTTGTCCAGGGCCACACGGCACGACACAATAAAAAGGATGAAAATTTGTGATCCTTGACCTCAATATGTTGGTGGTAACAGGCTGAAGGAGCAGTAGTTTAGGTAGTAAGTGAAAAAGTAAGTGATTAAACCATTGCCTTCTCTTTTGTGGGGGGAAGCTCCAGAGATCTTCCATTCCTTTGTCAACAGAGGGACTGGCTACTCCTTTGAAGTGGACTGGTGGTCAATGGGCGTGATGGCTTATGAGCTGCTCCGTGGCTGGGTACGGCTTTCATTGTTGGCATATGCATGGTTTCTGATGTCTCCCAGAATCACAGAGTATCAGGGAGGGGCCTGGAGGATCACCCAGTCCAATGTCCAGCTCCTTGGGGTGTGATGGAACCTGAGATCCACAGAGTGAATAATTGATTTCTTTTCCAATACAACTTTCATTTTAGCTTGCTTTATTTAAAAAAAAACAAAACAAAAAACAAGTATTTGTTTTCTCTACCCTCTCCCTGCCATATTGGGAAACATACAAACACACACACACACACACAGAAAGAAAGAAAAAGAGAGAGAGACAGAGAGAAAGAGAGAGAGACAGAGACAGAGAGAGACAGAGACAGAGAGACAGAGATAGGCAGAGACAGAGACACAGAGAGACAGAGAGACAAAGGGATAGACAGAGAGACAGAGACACACAGAGAGACACAGAGACAGACAGAGAGACAGAGAGACAGAGAGAGATAGAGAGACAGAGACAGAGAAACAGAGAGAGATAGAGAGAGACAGAGACAGACAGAGAGAGAGAGAGAGAGAAAGAGAGAGAGAGAGAGGCTCTTGTAAGAAAGAAACATAGTTGAAGAAACCAAATCCCATGTTGATCAAGGCTAAAAATGTATGTCTTATTCTGCACCTTGAGTCCTTCGCCTTTCCATGAAGAGGAGAATGAGTAGCCTGTCTCATCATTGGTCCAATCCTGGTTCTCTAATTACAAATCCATTGTCTTCTTCTCAAGAGATATTTCTTAGTCACTTATATATAAACTTTTTGCGTGGTGTTGTAGATACAAAGACAGAAAGGAAGCAATAGCTGCTGCCCTTGAACATCATTCTTTTTACTGTGGTGGGCTTCCTTTAGAGCATTGTTCCATGGGCAGCTCATTCACAGTCCATCAGAGCTCCAGAGCAATGGGGGCAACAAATCTGGCCCTAAAATGGAGATCCAGATGGACTTAGGATGATCTTCCCAAGTGGGCCAGATTCCCTTTCTCTAGCCTTAGCAAACTTTCCTGGACCAGGACCACTGGTCTTATCGTTTTGGGGGAGGCAGATGGGATCAATCCATGAGCCCATGTCCCTCTTACCATATTTTGTTCTAATTAGGCTTCAAAGTCACTGATTCAGCAGACTGAGGGCTCCGGCAGATCCAATCTCTTCCTTATCAGACTCCCTGACATACTAGGAAGGAAACTGCTAAATTAGAATTTTCTTTCTTCCTCTGTAAAGATAGTGTTGCATCTCCTCGGTTATTTTAGCTAAATCGAACTCAGGCAGGCCAAAATTCTGCCAGCTTTTCCCCTTCACTCTCTATACTCCTCCACCCCTCACTCTCTTAATTATTCCTCTGGCCTGTCTGTCAGTTCTAGACTGTTATTCCTTGTTTCATGGTCTTTATTTTTTTTTCTTTTTAATCTCTGGATTCTCATCAAATTTAAGTTTCTAGGTATCCCCTTTTGGGTTCCCTCTTTTAAGTGATTTCTATATTATTGCCTTATATATCTCTCCTTCCCTTTTTGTTGTGAATAGAAATAGCAGTTCCTGCAAGTGACAAAAAGTATACTGATATTATCTTCTGGTAGGACTGCATTTGTGCTGCTGGTTGCTACCCCTGCCCTCTCTATGATCACTTTTTTCTCCTTTGCTATGATAGCCTCTCTGGGTCCATGCCCTTCTACTTTGTTGGAGGGCAGTCTACCCAGCAGCTCTAATTTCCCCTTTTTTGAAAAGGATGAATGATCTCTCCAAGCATCAAAATACTGCAGATTATACTCATTAGGGTCTTATTTAAATTGAGAAAATATCTCTCTTCCAGCATAAAAGTTGGAATGCCTTCTCATCACTAAAGCAATATTTCTCCCTTTCTTTCCCCCCATTTCAATCCCTCCCTTTGTCTCACCATTCTCCTGTAGGTTTTCTTCTCAAAGATTATAGTAATTACGTCCCCTTCATTGTTAGCCTTTGACTTGATTAGAATTCATCATATCTTCCTCTCTTTTTCTTCTCTTCTTCCCTTTTATGACCTCTTTCACTCTGCAACTTAATCTCACACCACACCACACACACACACACACACACACACGTACACTCACTGGCCCTCCCCCAAACGAAACATTGAATCACCCCCTGATAGGCGATTGTGAGGTTTGGCTCATGATATGTGAAGCCTATTTTCCCAGTATCACTTCCTCTATTTGACTCACACTTTGACTCTTAGCACACTGAGTACTTTTAGAAAGAAATCATTTAATGGATTTTTTTCTTTTTCTTTTGTTGATGTTGTCAGAGGTGGCTATGTTTATCTTTCTTGTATTTCTATTATCTGGAGTGTGTTAAAAGCAAATAATTTGTTCATGTCTGGTTTTCTTTATTAGGAATACCTTGAACACATCTTTTAATCGAATATCCATATTTTTTCATTAATGGTAAGACTCAGGTTTGCAGGGTATGTTATCTTGGGTTGCTTTGCTCTTCAGAACACATCATCCCATTCCCTCTGGTGGTTTTTGATGAGTTCAGAATAGTCTTGTGTTATTTAAATTTCCTTTCCATTATATTTGAAATCTTTCTCCTTTCTCCTTTAGACTGTGAATTTCACGAGAGGACTATTTTTTTTTGCTTTTATTTATATTTCTAGCACGTAGCACTGTCTTTGGCTCATATTAGGCCCTAAATAAATGCTAGTTAACTGCCTAGTTTCTTGAACAAATTGCTATCATTGGTCAAATTTACTATTATTTTTTTTTTTTTTTTTTGCTTTTTGCTGAGGCAATTGAGGTTAAGTGACTTGCCCAGGGTCACACAGCTAGGGAATGTTAAGTGTCTGAGACCACATTTGAACTCAGATCCTCCTGACTTCAGGGCTGGTGCTCTATCCACTGCGCCACCTAGCTGCCCCATTCACTACTATTTCTTAAGAGTTTATAAAAGCATAGGGTTTTCCTCTAACTGTCCGTATGAATCCCTTTGATTGGCACATTATTTTCTGTATTCTGAAGTTCTGGAAAGTTTTCTTGTATTATTTCTTGTATTATTTAGTGTTCCAATTTTTTGATTTGTCACATTCTTCTGGAAGACCTATAATCCTTAAGTTGTCTCCTTGAATTTTGTCTTTAAAATCATCAGTATGCTTTGCTTGTATGGAAATTATAATTTCTTTTGATGATATTACTTTTTGCTTCTCTTATTCTAGTTTGTCATTCAATCCTGTGTATTTGAATCTCTAATAAGTGATTCTCTTTTCCACTTCTTTGATGAGGTTTGCCACCATGGATTCAAGTTTTTCTGTTCCAACAATTATTTCAGTTATATAGACCATAAATCATGTTTTCACAATTCCTATTTCTTTTTGAAATTATTTAGGAACATTTTGTGGCCCCATGCTCTCTTGGATGCAGTCATTTACCTTCTCAGATACTGATTATTTTTCTTTGTTTTACAATGTGTATTCATGGATATCTAGACATAGACGTTTGGCTCATTTGGAGGCCATATTCCCTTCCATTATTAATATCTTCTCAAATGGTTAGTTTACTTTTGCTCAGGATCTTTAACTGAATTTTCTTGGTCTTGAGATCTTTTTTCTTTATGTTCCCCTATTACTTACTTTCTCTTTCCTTCCACTTTGATTGGATTTTCCCTAGGAATCGAGCCTCAAAACTGCCTCAGCCTCCACCTCCACTGGACATTTTATGGTTCATAATCCTTAGTCTCTGCCCCAAGTGACTGTCCCAGCTGGATTCCAGTCTCCATTTCCTCAGGCTTAATGGAGTGCCCTACTTATACGTCCTGCCTCAGTTCCCCCTATTCTTCACTTCTCTAGCTGGCCTTGTTTATAGCACAGAGCATTGCCACTCTGCAGTCCAAGTTAGAGAAAGCCTTGGACTTTGGGGGGGGTGGGAGAAGTGGGGAGATGCACAGAGTTGCTTTGTTGCTAGCATGTGGATTGGCTTGTGCAGCCTTGCTAGGGTATGGTGGCTGGTGGGGGAAGGGATGCTTACTGGGGGACTTGGGAGTTGGGGCTCGGCCTCCTCAGCTGTTTCACAATTTTTTAACCATGTGAGGACTCTTGCCTTCAGGACTAGAGATAGCTGGTATTTATCTCTTGTGCATCTTCCTTTTGGGGGAGAGGTTTGAGAGGTGCCGAGGATTAGAGGAAAGATCTAGTCCTTCATCTTGGTGATCATGGGAGAGAAACTGGCCCCACACAGATGCTGCTTTGATGATGGCTTTTCGTTTTCTCTACTTTCCAGAGACCCTACGACATTCATTCAAACAACCCAGTGGAATCGCTGGTACAGCTATTCAGCACTGTGAGTGTCCAGTATGCCCCGGCGTGGTCCCAAGGGATGGTCAGGCTCCTGAGAAAGGTAAACTGCCCTCTCCCCAGCTGCCCCTGCAGTCCTCCCAGAACAGCCTCCAGCAATCAGAGGCAAGGTCAGGCGCTCCATATAATGTACACACAGCAACCAACCTGGCCCAGAATTAGGGCTGGTCATATATTGTTTTATTTTTTTTAAAGTTACAATTTAATTGCTGTGACAGCTCACCTGAGTAGCATTTAGGGTTAAGGAGACATGACTTTTTTTATTAGCACCTTATTCCCTGTTCCCTCTGTAAAAGTCTGTGCAGGGTCCTTAGGTTTGGAAAAGGGATTCAGTTCTGGCTTGTTAGCAGAGGACTTTAGAACCTCATTCCCCAGAAGGAGCAGCAGACATCACAGAATCCCTGGGGTCCAGTTGTCTGCGCCTCCTGTGGGCTGCAAGGCTTCCCAGCCCCACCAGGGACCACCCTGAGCCCATCTTGGAAGGGCTCGAGTCCAGCAGGGCAGAAAGGAAGAAACATGTTGAAGCGAATCAGAACTGGGGCTCCGAAGCATGTTTATGTCACGGACCTTGCTGGCGGTGTGGGGAAGCACATTTAAGATCTCGACTCTGAATAGACAGGAAACCCGAAATAAAAATGTATTTTCCCCATCCAAGTTTACAGACCCCCTCCCCCCAAATCTATGCAAAGATCCCTTGGGAATTCATGACCCCCAACAAGAGACCCTAGCGAATGCAAACAGAAAGGAAGGGAATCCAGCTCCAGGCTCTTAGTCTGTGTGTGTGTGTGAGATGTATGTACACATGTACACGTATGTGTACAGACACATGCATGTGAAAGTGTGCCCTGCGTGGGGGTGGGTGTTTATGCAGAGTGGGCTGGGCTCCAGGTCCTCAGCTCCCTGCTGGACATCCAGGGCTGGTCTGCTTTCAATGGGGCAAGAGGAAGGAGATGGCACAGGGCTCCGGCGCCACCTCCTGGCAGAGGGAGGACCTGCTCCAGGGTTCCCCAGGACCTGATCAATCAGGGATGGGATGGGAGTTCTGGCTCTTCTATCTCCTCCATCTCTCTGGGGCCTGGACCAGAGCTAGAAGTCCCCCAGACATGATTCAGTCCGACTTCTCATTTTGTCAGGGAGGACACTGAGGCTGACCAGAGCCCCTGGCACCAGGTCCCACGGGTGAAAAGTCTTCCCGCCCCAGGGCCGGTGCCCCCTGGCCCTAGCTGCCCTACAATGTCCAGCCCCGGACTCTCTGCCCCCTGCGTAGCACATCGTGGCCACGTATTAAATGTCTCTGGACACACTGGCTGACGGGCTGGTCCCTGGTACCCTTGGCGCTCTCCCACGAGGAGCCGCACAGGATACAGACGCCCATTGGTGCCCTCCCGGGCTGCAGAGCCACCAGAGTGGTCCCTGTTGGAGCCCAGGGCTGGTCATCCCTTCTCCAGTTTTGTTTGGGAGCCGACAGCATCCTGATGGACCAGCTCTCCTGGGCTTCCAGGCCAGACTGAACTTAGCTGAGCATGACAGGGCTGCAAGACATCCCTGGGAGGGCAGTGAGCAAAGGTCTCTAGTCCGGGGGACGGGCGACTCTTGGAAAGCTGCCCGGAGGAAGGGGCTGGTCTGGAGCAGCCATGATTCCAAAGGATGGCCTTATCCCCCTAGAAGCCTCTCAGGGCTTGGGGACTCCAGGAGATGCACCCCCAAAGACACACATTCAAGGAGTCCTTGAACCCCCCCCCCCAGCCCCGGGTTTGGTCACACACTTGGTTACATCAATGCAGGTGCGTCCTGTGGCTGAGAGCTCAGGGAAGGGGGTCCCTGCAGCTCCCTCTCCTCCACTTGGGGGTCTTGCTTAGCTCCCACAGAAATGAGTCTGTGTGAGTGGCAGTGCCTGGCCCTCAGCCCCCCGTACTTCTCCTTTCAGCTGCTCACCGTGAGCCCCGAGCACCGCTTTTCCAGCCTGACGGATATCCAGGCCTCCCCTTACCTGGCTGACATCATGTGGGATGAGCTGAGCCAGAAGAAGGTGGAACCTGGCTTTGTCCCCAACGTAAGGTTCCCAATGAGCGCCCGCCTCCTTCGGGTGACCCTTGCTTAGTGGGGCTCAGGTGGCTTTGGGAGCCCGCCCCGAGCCGGAGCCCCAAAAGCTGCTGGGGGCAGGGCAGAGAAAGGGGAATGCTGGGGGGGCTCCCGTGGGGCTCCCTGGCCATCGATGGCCCTTGGCACTCTTTCCACAGAAAGGACGCCTGCATTGTGACCCCACCTTTGAGCTGGAGGAGATGATCCTGGAGTCCCGGCCCCTCCACAAGAAGAAGAAGAGATTGGCGAAGAACAAGTCCAGGGACAACAGCAAAGACAGCTCCCAATCGGTGAGTGCCACCCGATGGATAAAGGGGGGCCCACGATGGGTGGGGAGTGCCCGGGACTTGTGGCCAACTTGATGGTTCTTCCCAGGATTGTAGAACTAGAACTCAGAGGAACTTGGAGGCCATCTAAGTGAACCCTATTTTATAGATGGAGAAACTGAGACTCTGGGAGGGAAAAGAAATTACTGAGGAAGCAGCCAGAGGTGGGAGTGGAGGCCAGCTGCCCTGCCTCCGGGGCCAGGCTCTTTCCTCTCTGCTCATGCCCATGCCCCAGAGGGGCGGCAGAGAATCTTGAGCAGCGTGCCCATTTTCTTCTCTGTCCGGGTGATCTTTCCACAGTTCTTGGGTCGGACGGGCACCTCGTCCTCTGCAAGCCCGCCCTTTCCAATGCACCCAGACCCCCTCCATTTGCTGGCTCCCAGCTGTAGCCACTACCCTCGGGCTTCTTGGAGGGTCCTTGGGACCCCCCAGCCCCTGCCCAGAGACAGGGATTTCCTTTGGCCCCTGGAACGCTGTGAGTGAATGTGAGGCCCGAAGTAAACCTTGAGGCTTTCCCAGAGGCCTCGGGGCAACTTCTAACTTGTATCCTCAGCCAGGGCAGAGGGGAGGTAGGAAGAACCGGGGCCGCTGGAAAAGGCCGACAGAGCGGGGTCTGCCCTCTCCGGGGGCAGCAAAGAAAGGCCTAAGGCAACTGCTGAGTGCCAGCTCAACAACTCTAAACCTCAGGGCCCCCAGTACCAAGGGTGATACCCGCCTATCAGTACTTGTTGGGGGATGAGTGAGGATCTTGGCGGATGGCTCAGAGCAGTGACTCGGGAGGCTGGAGGACTCACACGGAGGATGCTGTGAGAGGTAGGAGGCCCGAGCCACAACCTACCCTGCAGTGGCTGAGGGCCTTTGAGCATCTCAGATGGCAGCGCCCTATAGCCTGACGCCGCCAGCTGCCCTCCCCTCAGCATTAAAAGGAAAGCCTCGGGCCTCTCGAAGGGGCCCAAAGCCTCCTGCAGCCGAAGGGAAGGTATCGTGTCGGGGAGCTGAGCCCCCCAGAATCCTGGTGGAGTGCTCCAGCATGAGTAGTCTACTACTGGGGCGAATTTGGACAAGTTCCTTTCCTCCCTGGACCTCAGAGAGAACTCCTAAGGTTCCTCCTAGTTCTGCAATTGTTCTCTCCCTGTGACCGCTTATGGCCCCGTAGCTCCTGGCTAAGTAGTGTGACCCCCGCTTTGACCCTGCCCAGCCCAGACGACTAGCCCCTTTCTAATGAAGCAATCGCAAATCACAGAATTTCAGCTTCAAAAAGGGCCCGGCGGGGCGTCTCACAGCTCTGCCTTTGGCCCAGGCTTTTCATGTCTTTCTCCATAACGAAGAAAAGCACAAAGCTGGGACCCAGATGCAAAATCCAACAGGCGTCAAAAGGGGTTGGGCGCGATCTAGTGCAGAGAAATATGGGAGGCAACAATTACAAATCACAAAAAAATGATTGCAAAATAATCTTGTATTACAAAAAAGCAAAACAAAAAAACAAAAAAAACAATTAGCTTCACTTGGAAGGTCCCGGACCAAACTTTCGGACAGTGTAAGCCATCAGTCTTTCCTCCTGGGGTTGGGTGGCTCAGCCTGGACACCCCCCTACCCCTACTCACCCGGCCAGGACAAAAGCCACAACTTCTCCACCTGATTTCCAGGGCCCTTCGGCCCACAAGACTGCTGCTAAGGGCAGCACCCAGTCCCTCCCTAAGCAACAGGACAGCTCTAGCCTTCTTGCTCAGGCTTCGTTAATGCTTCTCAGCTTCTTCTCCAGCTTGTCCTTAGTGGGGCTCAGCCGCCTCCTCCCTCCTGAGCACGGATGGCTCCCAAGGGACTGACCCAGCCCCTCTCCCTTATGCTCTTCCCCTCCACAGTCTCCAGATTTCCCAGGATTCAATGATCATCTTTCCACAGAAGTCAATTGCTTCACCCCCCCAGAACCTCAACCCACATATGGCAGCACCCCCAGAACCCCAACCCATATACGGCAGTACCCCCAGAACCCCAACCCATATACAGCAGCACCCCCAGAACCCCAACCCATATACGGCAGCAACAGAAGGCAGTGGGATAAAAAACCCACGAGATTTGTAGTAGTCAGAGGCCCCGGGTCCAAATCCCAGCTCTCCCGCTTACTATCTTTCCCGCACGTGTGGGTCACTTGCCCCGAGCCTCAGTTTCGTAGTCTTTAAATGGAAGAGACAAGGGGATGAGTCCAAGGTCCCTGCAATCCTAGGTATCATTGGGAGGAAGTGTGTTCCCGATACCGCGTACCTGAAGCCGCGTGCTGGGTTCCGGACTGCGTACTGGAGCTCAGCGGCGTTAAATCCTGCATATTGGAAGCTGGGGAGGGTGCAGGGAGCCTCACTCTCTCCTGAGCTCTTCCTTGGCTGGCTGTGGGACAGCTCTCACTATCAGCATCTCCAAGGAAACATGTTCCAAGCGCAACTTCTTGTCTTTCATGAAACCGCTTTGTTTGCTCGCCATCGGTTTGTCTGTGAAGGAGGCGGCTCTCCGGACTCGGACAGCGGAAGCGCAGTCGGAGGCGCTGAAGTGCCGAGGGAATGGCTGATAAAGTGGAAGCCTTCCATGGCTCGGAGGGGGCCCAAGGCTGGAGTAGCTTGGCAAGCTGTGGACAGGCTGGTGCTGTTCTGGGCCCAGAGAGCTTTGTTCCAGAAGCCCAGCCTGACCACCTTGGGAGACATGGGGAACCTCACTAAGGGAGCTTGCTCCCAACCGGGAAGAGAGGCAAGAGAAGCTGGATTTCTCTGAACCCTTGCTTGGAAGCGATCCGTCTCTGAGCTAAGGCTTTGAGAGAGCCGACAAGGAGAGATTAGCTCACTGCCCTCGTTGTGAGGACCCCGACTCCACCTGAAAGGGATTCTGTCAAATCCAGTCAAGCCAGAGGCTGAGGTGATGGAGACGACAGCTCCCCACTAAAGAGAGAGTCCAATCCATGGATCCATCCAGCAGAACTATTCCTGGTCTTTGTGAACTTCCCACAGCTTGAGTGACCTGCCCAGCCCAGTCCGGGCAACAGCATCGGTCCATCCTAGTGCCCACTATAGAAACCCACCTGGTCCATCCCAGAAATGAGAGAGCCAGGCTGGCAGCCAAACAACACAGCAGGAACGGACCTACCTAATGGAGCTGCTGTGACCTGGAAGGAACAGTCCTTCCCTTCTCCAGAGGAAAATGGAACATCCAAGCTCTGCTCTTGCCGAGCTGTGATTTACTTTGGCCATACGCACTGTGCTTCACTGCCATTGGTCACTGATACTCTGACCTCCCAGCCCCGTCTCTCAAAGTCAGGGTGGGGAAGTGAAGTCCAAGCTTTGAAGGAAATTTTTTGTAATGATTACTGTTGCTTCACTGCTTGAATAAACTTTTTAAAGATGATAATTAACACATACAATGCTTTAAATTTAAGTACTGGACACATATTACCAGATTTTATCCTCACCATAATTCTGGAAGGTAAATGCTATTATTATCCACATATAAATAAAATCGATGAGGATCCCGAGGCAGAGAGAGCCTGAGACTTGGCCAGATAAGAATGGATTTCCTGGGCTGATTATTAAAGGGCCTTCAGACCCCCCTAACGCTGACTTGCAGGGTCAGAACAGTCCTTCACGTAGGTAGCCCCAGAACCTGGATTCCTCTATGGGAACCCAACCTGCCAAGGCCAGTAAGAGTTGGAAAATTGAGCCCAAAGGGACTGCTATCTGTATACATGTGTCCTGGTTCCCCTGCCCCAGGAAAATGGTGCTCTTTGAGGGTAGAAACACTTTTCTTTGTGTCTTGGAGTCCATGTCATGTGTCCTAGTGCCTGGCACTTAGTAGGTGTTTGAAACATGCTTGTTGAGTTGAACTGAATTGAGTTTGCCCTTAAAATCTGTTCTGCTGCTGAACTTTCCCATTTTTATTTTTTTTATTTTTTTAATTTTTTTAATTTTTTATTTTATTTGCATAACATATGTGTGGGTAATTCTTCAACAATAACCCTTACATAGCTTTCCGTTACAAATTTTTCCCCCCAACTCCCCACCCCTCCCCTAGATGGCAGGATATCCACTACATGTTAATTATGTTAAAATATTGGCAAATCGAATATATGTATACATATTTCCAAACTTATCATTGGTGTGCAAGAAAAATCTTATCTACACAAACGATATATCAGATAAAGGAAACACAATGTAAGCAAACATCAATCAAGGAGTATGAGAATGTTATGTTGTGGTCCACATTTCACATCCCTCTCTCTGGGTGTATATGGCTTTCTTCAGTGAACAATTGGAGGTGGTTTGAAACATTTCATTGTTGAAGAGAGCCATGTCCATCAGAATTGATCGTCATATAGTACTGTTGTTGCCGTGTATAATGATCTCCTGGTTCTGCTCATTTCACTCAGCATCAGTTCATGCAAGTCTCTCCAGGCCTCTCTGAAATCATCTTGCTGGTCATTTCTTACAGAACAATAATATTCCATAACATTCATATACCATAATTTATTCAGCCATTCTCCAATTGAAGGGCATCTATTCAATTTCCAGTTTCTAGCCACTACAAAAAGGGCTGCCACAAACATTCTTGCACATGTGGGGCCTTTTCCTTTCTTTATGATTTCTTTGGGATATAAGCCCAATAGAAATGCTGCTGGGTCAAAGGGTATGCACAGTTTGATAACTTTTTGAGCATAGCTCCAAATTGTTCTCCAGAATGGCTGTATCCGTTCACAGCTCCACCAACAATGCATCAGTGTCCCAGCCCTCCCACAACCCCTCCAACATTCATCATTAACTTTTCCTGTCATTTTAGCCAATCTGACAGGTGTGAAGTGGTATCTCAGGGTTGTCTTGATTTGCATTTCTCTGATCAATAGTGATTTGGAGCACCTTTTCATATGACTATAAATAGTTTTAATTTCATCCTCTGAAAATTGTCTGTTCATATCCTTTGACCATTTATTGATTGGAGAATGGCTTGAATTTTTATAAATATGAGACAATTCTCTATATATTTTAGAGATGAGACCTTTATCAGAACCCTTAAATGTAAAGATGATTTCCCAATTTATTGCTTCCCTCCTAATCTTGTCTGCATTGATTTTGTTTGTACAAAAACTTTTTAACTTAATATAGTCAAAGTTATCTATCTGGTTTTCAATTAAAAGTTCCAGTTCTTCTTTGGGCATAAATTTATTCCATCTCCACAGGTCTGAGAGGTAAACTATATTATGTTCCTCTAACTTGTTTACAAAATCACTCTTTATATCCAGATCATGAACCCATTTAGATCTTATCTTGGTATGTGGTGTTAGATGTGGGTCAAGCCCTAATTTCTTCCACACTAGTTTCCAGTTTTCCCAGCAGTTTTTGTCAAATAGTGAATACTTATCCCAAAAGCTGGGGTCTTTGGGTTTATCAAAAACCAAATTGCTATAGTTATTGCCTAGTTTGTCTTGTGATTCTATCCTATTCCACTGATCGACTACTCTATTTCTTAGCCAGTACCAAATGGTTTTGATGACCGCTGCTTTATAATATAGTTTTAGATCTGGTACAGCAAGTCCACCATCTTCAGCCTTTTTTTTCATTAATCCCCTTGAAATTCTAGACCTTTTGTTTTTCCAAATGAACTTTGCTACTATTTTTTCTAGATCTGTAAGATAATTTCTTGGGAGTTTGATTGGTATGGCACTAAATAAGTAAATTAGTTTGGGTAGTATTGTCATTTTTATTATATTCGCTCGTCCTACCCATGAGCATTTTAAGTTTTTCCAATTGACTAGGTCTGATTTGATTTGTGTGGAAAGTGTTTTGTAATTTAGTTCATATAGTTCCTGACTATCCCTTGGCAGATAAATTCCCAAATATTTTATACTATCAACAGTTATTTTGAATGGAATTTCTTTTTGTATCTCTTGCTGCTGAACTTTATTGGTAATATATAAAAATGCTGATGATTTATGTGGATTTATTTTGTATCCTGCCACTTTGCTAAAGGTGTGAATTGTTTCTAGTAGTTTTTTAGTTGAGTCTCTAGGATTCTCTAAGTATACCATCATGTCATCTGCAAAGAGTGATAATTTGGTTTCTTCACTACCTACTCTGATTCCTTTTATCTCTTTTTCTTCTCTTATTGCTAAAGCTAACATTTCTAATACAATATTAAATAGTAATGGTGACAGTGGGCAGCCTTGTTTCACTCCTGATCTGATTGGGAATGGTTCTAGTTTGACTCCATTACATATGATGCTTGCTGAAGGTTTTAAGTAGATACTACTTATCATTTTAAGGAAAAGCCCATTTATTCCTATACTCTCCAGTGTTTTTAATAGGAATGGGTGTTGGATTTTATCAAAGGCTTTTTCTGCATCTATGGAGATAATCATATGATTTTTATTAATTTGTTTATTAATATAATTGATTATGCTAATAGTTTTCCTAATATTGAACCAGCCCTGCATTCCTGGTATAAATCCTACTTGGTCATGATGTATTATCCTGGGGATGACTTTCTGTAATCTTGTTGCTAAAATCTTATTTAAAATTTTTGCATCAATATTCATTAGGGAAATGGGTCTATAGTTTTCTTTCTCAGTTTTCTCCCTACCTGGTTTAGCTATCAGCACCATATCTGTGTCATAGAAGGAATTTGGTAGTACACCTTCTTTCCCTATTTTTTCGAATAGTTTATATAGTATTGGGATTAATTGTTCCTTGAATGTTTGGTAAAATTCACATGTAAATCCATCTGGTCCTGGAGATTTTTTCTTAGGGAGTTGATTAATAGCTTGCTCTATTTCTTTTTCTGAAATAGGGCTATTTAAATAATTTATTTCCTCTTCTGTTAATCTGGGCAATCTATATTTTTGTAGATACTCCTCCATTTCATTTACATTCTCAAATTTATTGGCATAAAGTTGGGCAAAGAAACTCCTAATTATTACTCTAATTTCCTCTTCATTGGAGGAAAGTTCTCCCTTATCATTTTTGAGACTAATAATTTGATTTTCCTCTTTTCTTTTTCTAATCAAATTAACTAAAGGCTTATCTATTTTGTTGGTTTTTTCATAAAACCAACTCTTACTTTTATTTATTAATTCAATAGTTTTCTTATTTTCAATTTTATTGATCTCCCCTTTAATTTTCAGAATTTCCAATTTGGTATTTAATTGAGGGTTTGTAATTTGGTCTTTTTCTAGCTTTTTTAATTGTAAGCCCAGTTCATTAATCTTCTCCTTCTCTGTTTTACGCAAGTAAGCATCTAGAGATATAAAATTACCCCTTATAACCGCTTTAGCCGAGTCCCACAAATTTTGGTATGTTGTCTCATTGTTGTCATTCTCCTGGATGAAATTTTCGATTGTGTCTATAATTTGCTCTTTCACCCATTCGTTCTTCAGGATTAGATTATTTAATTTCCAAATAACTTGTGGCCTATTTTCTCCTGGCCTTATATTACATGTGAGTTTTATTGCATCATGATCTGAGAAGGATGCATTTACTATTTCTGCTTTTCTGCATTTGATTTTGAGGTTTTTATGCCCTAACACATGATCAATTTTTGTATAAGTTCCATGAACCCCTGAGAAAAAAGTATACTCCCTTCTATCACCATTCAATTTCCTCCAGAGATCTATCATACCTA
>JAJPUD010003554.1:213695-241654 GCA_023553655.1 Myrmecobius fasciatus | reverse complement strand
TAAAACTATATTATAAAGCAGTGGTCACCAAAACCATTTGGTACTGGATAAGAAATAGAGTAGTGGATCAGTGGAATAGGTTAGGTTCACAGAACAAAATACTCAATGACAATAGTAATCTAGTGTTTGATAAACCCAAAGACCCCAGTTTTTGGGATAAAAACTCACTATTTGACAAAAACTGCTGGGATAATTGGAAACTAGTCTGGAAGAAATTAGGCATTGACCCACACCTAACACCATATACCAAGATAAGGTCAAAATGGATTCATGATCTAGGCATAAAGAATGATATTATAAACAAATTAGAACAATGTAGGATGGTTTACCTCCCAGACCTGTGGAAGGGGAAGGAATTTGTGACCAAAGAAGAAGTAGAGGTCATCATTAATCACAAAATAGATAAGTTTGACTATATCAAGTTAAAAAGTTTTTGTACAAACAAAATGAATGCAGACAAGATTAGAAGGGTAGCAGTAAACTGGGAAAATATTTTTACATCCAAAGGTTCTGATAAAGGCCTCATTTCTAAAATATATAGAGAATTGACTCAAATATATAAGAATTCAAGCCATTCTCCAATTGACAAATGGTCAAAAGATATGAACAGACAATTTTCAGACGAAGAAATTGAAACTATTTCCGGTCACATGAAAAGGTGCTCCAAGTCACTATTGATCAGAGAAATGCAAATTAAGACAACTCTGAGGTATCACTACACACCTGTCAGATTGCCTAAAATGACAGGAAATGATAATGATAACTGTTGGAGGGGATGTGGGAAAACTGGGACACTGATACATTGTTGGTGGAACTGTGAACGGATCCAACCATTCTGGAGAGCAATTTGGAGCTATGCTCAAAAAGTTATCAAACAGTGCATACCCTTTGACCCAGCAGTGTTTCTACTGGGCCTATATCCCAAAGAGATTTTAAAGGCGGGAAAGGGACCCACATGTGCAAAAATGTTTGTGGCAGCCCTTTTTGTAGTGGCAAGAAACTGGAAATTGAAAAGATGCCCATCAATTGGAGAATGGCTGAATAAATTATGGTATATGAATGTTATGGAATATTATTGTTCTGTAAGAAATGACCAACAGGAGAACTTCAGAGGGGATTGGAGAGACTTGCATGAACTGATGCTGAGTGAAATCAGCAGAACCAGGAGAACATTATACACAGCAACAAGACTATACGATGATCAATTTTGATGGACATGGTTCTCTTCAACAATGATGTGATTCAAACCAGTTGTGCTGCAATGAAGATAGTCATATACATCCAGAGAGAGGCCTGTGGGAACTGAGAGTGAACCACAACACAGCATTTTAACGCTTTCTGTGAATATTTCCATGCATTTTGTTTTCCTTCTTGGGTTGTTTTTTTCTTCTTCTCTTTCTAGATCTGATGTTTCTTGTGCAGTAAGATAACTGTATAGATATGTATACATGTATTGTATTTGTCATATAATTTATCCTATCTAGCATGTATTAGATTACCTGTCATCTAGGGGTGGGGGTGGGGGGAAGGAGGGGAAAAGCTTGGGGAAAAAAGTTTTTTTGCAAAGGTCAGTGTAGAAAGGTCACTCATATGTTTTGTAAATAAAAAGCTTTATAAATTTAAAAAAAAATGTTGCCTGGGACAGCTGGACTGACTGACCTACTCTTTATTTCTTATACTATATATGTATATATGTATGTATATATATATATATATATAATATTTTACTTTCAGCTTATATAAATCATGAACCAGGAGATCATTATACACGGCAACAACAGTACTATATGATGATCAATTCTGATGGACATGGCTCTCTTCAACAATGAAATGTTTCAAACCACCTCCAATTGTTCACTGAAGAAAGCCATATACACCCAGAGAGAGGGATGTGAAATGTGGACCACAACATAACATTCTCATACTCCTTGATTGATGTTTGCTTACATTGTGTTTCCTTTATCTGATATATTGTTTGTGTAGACAAGATTTTTCTTGCACAACAATGATAAGTTTGGAAATATGTATACATATATTCGATTTGCCAATATTTTAACATAATTAACATGTAGTGGATATCCTGCCATCTAGGGGAGGGGTGGGGAGTTGGGGGGAAAAATTTTGTAACGGAAAGCTATGTAAGGGTTATTGTTGAAGAATTACCCACACATATGTTATGCAAATAAAATAAAAAAATAAAAAGATGTATGTAAATATATAAAATGAAAAAAGTAAAACTAGGAAAATAACATGCAATGTGTAGGCAATTATGGAAGTGGAAAGAACCACACCAGCAAAACTGAGATTGAGGGTGAGAAAGAATAATCACCAAATTTGGTCTGCATTAAACATGATTCTTTTGACTCATGACTCACTACCACCACCCTCGCTCCCTCAATGGGCGTGCAAAAGCAACTTTCTTTGGCGAAAATGTTTACTAAAATTTCTCTTTGAGTGTAATCTCTGAATCACAAGTATGTTTGGGAGCTTCCAGAAATTCTGTGTGAATCTAGGAAGCCTAAAGCTTCCCCAGAAAAATCTCAAAACTTTGGGAATTAGTGGGGATTTTGTATTGCTCCATATATGGCCAGCATTAAGTGGCCTTACAAAGCTGATCCATCCACCATTCACTCACAAGACAAGATGACAGAAGGAAAAAACCCCACCTCCCCTCCCATCTGCTTTGAATAAGTGGGAGACTTTGGGTAAATAACACTGACTATAACATCAGGCTTTTTGTATGGGTTAGTTTTCATGAATTCTCTTTTTCCAAGTGTTTTTTTCTTTGCTAAAAGGGATCACTTTAGTATCGGTCCTAACATCTGCTGATTTGATGGTTGGCTCCATCTCTGATCTCCTTAATGGGGATCTTTCCAAAGACACTGATTGCAACCCATGTGTAACCTTCCCATCTTCTGCAACTTTGGTTTTAATGTCTGAGATCATTTGTACCCCAGAAACAATTAGCAAGTTCTTACCCAAGCTACCTCAATGATGAACCTTGGATATGACTTCTCTGAGCCCCCAAATCCTCCAGGCTGGGTCCCAGGAAAAAATTAGTCAGGTACAAAATCAGAACTAGCTAATTTCAAAGATTTGGTGGAGAGACATAGTTCACAAAGAATGGGAAAATTATCTTCTCAGCTCCAAATTCCCATGTGATTCAGGGTGCTTACTTTCATATTTAAGAATCACCTAGAAAAGATGCTTCAGTAGAGTTTATTGAATTGCATAATTGGGCAATTTTCTCATCGATCTTAATCATTCAGGGTCACGTGGGGGCTGAATTCCTCATTATTTTCCTTGTTTTAATGGACTAATGAAAAAGCATGTGATTAAAAGGAACCAACGGAAGCTGGTGACTGATATAACCAGCGAATCCCCCCCAGCTCTGACAGTGTTTGGTGGGTCTGTTTTCTTGCAGATTTCCCTTCAAGGATTCTGCTTTTAAGAATGAATGGAGAAGAGAAAAGAACCCTGAGATGAATGAAGGTTGTGTAAGCCTCTGCAAGAAAGAAGTCACTGACTAAATGGCAAGTTATTTGGAGAGCATGCCCCAGCTGAAGATGACATTGTGTGATGAATGGGAGCCTTTAAGCTTCCAGGGAACATTTAAATGTCTAGCTCTGGCAAGGAGCCTTAGCCTCATAGAAATGGGCTTGCTCACAATGTTGGTGGCAAACTTCTGGGCGATGGCCTATAATTCAATTTTTCCATCCTATGTCAATCTCCGGTCAACCACCAAGTAAGAAACAAAACCATGAATTCAAGTTGTCTAGTAAATCCAATTTCTACTAGACTTCCAGGAGAATGTAAGCCCTTGGTCAGCAGCGATGGATTTTCTTTTTTGGCTTTGTCTTTGCAGTACCTAAGAGTATTGTTCCCACAGTAGGTACTTCAGAATTGCTTGTTGAATTGAATTACACTTAGTAGGAAAATGTTATTATCAATGAAAAGAAGTTAAATGGAAAGGCAGTTTGTTGTACTAGCCCTAAAATGTCACAGGAAAGCAGAGGCCAGATCTGACATCCTCCAACCTAAATGCAGTTAATAACTATTGAATTGAATTGAATGCAATTTATGAAAATATAGAGTAGATCTAACTAATATCAAAGCTTTAATAATGTTTGTAAAAAAAATGCCTTAAAACTTTTAGAGAGCTTTCCATCTTAATGTCACCACTTGAATAGGTTGGAGTTTAGCCCTACCTTGTCACAGTGGAAATAAAATGCCAGGTCTGGAGTCAGGGAGATTCATCTTCCTGAATTCAAATATGGTCTCAGACACTTACTAGCTGGGTGACTCTGGCCAAGTCATTTAATCCTGCCAGCCTTAGTCTCCTTATCTATAAAAAGAGAAGGAAATGATAAAACACTCCAGTATCTTTTCCAAGACAACTGCAAATAGCATCATGAAGTCAAGCACAACTGAAAATAAGCTAGCAACTACTATTTTGTATTATTTTCACTTAGATCTTCAATGCTTTAATGGATGTGAAATCTCATTGATCAGCATGCCTCTTAGCAGAGAAAATCATAAATCTTCAATACTCCATTGGTCTCATCCATATTCTTCAATAAATCATCCAGAGAGGATCCACCCAATGGGTTTATATTGGAGGCCTCTTGGGTCTTTCAAAATCTCAGGGTTACTATTCCTAGGATCTGAATGGACTCAAATTAGTATGTATGTATTTATGTATATACCTACATAATAGAGTATATACGTATGTTTGTATAGTACTAATTAAATAAATATCCTACCCCCCAAAAAATAAAGCTGAAAAGGATGAGAAAATAACTGATTATCCTAAATATGTCATTTTGGAATCAGACAATCTCTCAATAAATACTACCAGTCATAAAATTTCTGAAGTCCAAAGGTCCTTTGGGGCAAGACTTTTCTTATATGTTTCTATGAGTTCTTTCCATTTAGCTACCCCAAAGGACTTTGGAGATTCATAGGATTGGAGCTGGGAGAGCTCTTGGACTTGACTCACAAAAACTCCTTGAAGGGAGAAAGTCTAATATTTTGGTTTTGCATCCTAATGCCTTGGACATAAGCACTTGATAAATGTTTGCTTTTTAATATTTTTCATTGATGTCTTTTGTTTTCTGCATCATCATACTTCCTCAAGAATCTTTGCCTCTTCCTCTTCCAGAGAATCCCATGTAACAAATAAGTTTTTTCAAAAATGTTTGTTAAATTACTCTAGATTTGAGTTGAGTTGAGCAACATTCTCATTTCAAATAAAGAGATCCTGAGCTTCAGACACTTCCCCAAGGTTCTTCAGCCAATAGGCAACAGAACTCAGTTTGGAACCCAAGTTATCTGACACATAAGAGGTATTTAATAAATCCTTGTTGCCTGATCTATTGGTCATTGTTTGGTTAGTTGCCTGATTTTAGATAGCAGAATAAATACAAGAGGATCCTGTGTGTTTCTTCAAACCTACTGGGTGATCTCAATTAAGTGGGACTAAGCTCACTAAACTGGACCTCAGGTGCTTTTTCTGTAGAAGAGGGTGTCAAATCAGATGAATTTTCACAGTAGGACTTGGGTACTGTTCAGGTATATAGACATTCATAAAATGAACATAAGTCCAAAGAACCATCAATTTAGAATTGGAAGGTCATTAAAGGCCATCTAAGCTGACCTCCTTCATCTAATAGGTGAGGAAACTGAGTCCCAGTGAAATAAAGTGACTTGTCAAGGTCATATAATTGGTCAGAATTTGAACTCAGATCCAGTGGTTTTTTTCCCACTACATATGAATAGGTTATATGTCATTATATTATAGCATGGCATACTATATCAATTATATTATTATATTTTCGGCAATTCCATCAAGGAACCATAAAGTTTTAAAGTTAAAAGTTCTCAGTGGTCACCCAATCCAATCCATGTGTGACTGAGAAGGACTTTTACACCACGTGTGACAAATGATCATTCAGTCTTTGACTGAAGAGCCCATAGACAGGGAACTCACCAATGACATTTATAATTATCCCTTTCACATTGCAGGGTAGGGTTAGGAGTGCAGCATCCTTGAGATCTGAAAAACCCACATATCATTTTGACCTTCCCTTTATATCAGAGAAGAAATCTGAATTATTATGCTGATATTATGCAGTACTATAAATATATTTCATACATTTCTGAATTTCTAACCTTTTTTGTGTTATCTGCTGGCCATCACTTGTCATCTGCAGTTTCTGCAAAGCTCCCCCAAAATTCCCATTTAATTTCTTATCCCAAGTTGTGCTGTTTCTTATGCCAACCAGAAATATATCTAAACTGAGATGGAGAAAGTTGTGATATGGAAGCGATAACTGCATCTCAATCTACTTTGGACAGCTCTCATTCTTAGGAAGTCATTTCTTTAAGGAAGCACAAATTTGCCTCTTTGCAAAATATGTGCATTATTCCTAGTTCCCCACTCTAAAAAAAACAAGAAAAAAAAGTAGATTGTCTCTTATATCTGAGAATTCTTCAGGCACTGGAAGACAACTATTATCTTCTTTTCCCAAGTCTTGTTTTATCCAGAACGAACAGCACCATCCCTATTACTTCATGGAATGAATGGTAGGCTCTTTAGTTTCTTAGTTGCCTTTTTTGAATGTTTTCCAGTTTAACAACATCCTTTCTTCTCTTTCATGCTTTTTCCTGGCCCTATTCCTGATTTTCTGGACATCAAAAGCATGTTCTATGTATCACTGGATTATACTAGAGCTTCCCCCTAATTCCTGTAGTCTCCTCTCCCTGGAATAGTCTGTTACTATCATGGGCTGCTCACTCTTAAAATATTTCTCCAAAAGTTATCACTATCACCCCCATTTTTTTTGGTGAGTTCTTCCTGGACCTCCATTTTGTCGATTGTGAAAGGCCTTCATTCTCCTCCTGACCTGGTTTCTGACTCAACAGACTTCAAAAACAAACCCTCATCCAGTCCCCTTATTATGCATCTTATTTTTCAGCTCCCTTTTGAGTGTTGTCTTCTTTCATTAGAATGTAAGCTACTTTCCTTCCTTACTCCCTTCCTTCTTTCCTCCCTCTTTTTTTATTCCTTTCTTTTTTCTTCCTTTCTTTCTCTTTTTCTTTCTTTTCTTTCCTTCCTTCCTTTTTTCTTTCCTTCTTTCCTTTTTTTCCTTCCTTCCTTCCATTATTCCTAAAATTCATGTTCAGAACTAAATACAGTCCTCTAAATGTGGTCCAATACTCTCAAAGTACCAAGGGAGTTTCTGTCTATTCCTGTTTCCTTGACATTATATCTCCATTAATGCAGCCTGAAGTTGTTTTAGCTCTCTGGACTGCCACACCCAAGTGCTGACTTGGATCAGATTTCTCCTCACAGTCTAGCCTGTCAAAATGTTTTTGAAATTTGTCTCATCATTACTTCTTAGAGTTCACCCTTGCAGCTTTCACTCATCCACCTCGGTGTGCACGAGATCAGCCTCTACTATTCCCAGCTACTATCTTAAGTATAATTTGACCTCCATATATCAAAGAAAGGAAAGGGAGAAACATTTATTAGGTGCCTTCTGTATGCTGAGTACTGTGTTGAGATCATTTCAAATATGATCCTCCCAACAATCCTGGGAAGTAGTTATTATTATCCCATTTCTTAGCTGAAAAAACTAAGGCAGAGATGAAGTACTTTCCTAGGACCACTCAATATGAAGTTGAATTTGAACTCAGCTCTAACTCTAGTCCCAGCACTCTGTCTACTCTGACACCCCCTACTCACCCACAAGGAATTAGTTCTTCCTGACTCCAAGCCCTTGCTCTGTGCACTCTGGCATCCCTTAGATGCATTCTAGCATTTTGAGACCTGCCATGCTGTTCAGTCATTTTTCATGTCCAACTATCCGTGTCTCTATTTGGAGTTTTCTTGGAAAGGATATTGGAGACGTGGGATATTAGGGTCCCAACACGATGGTCCCACTGTCTTGGATGATGAAAACCAATTCTTATAGAGCTTCAGCAAATCTGTTTCACTTTCTGCCTCTTAGCTACCCTCTTGTCATCTCTATTCATGGATGGTGAGGGAAAAAGTAAGGTTGAACCTCACACCAAACTTATTTTCACCTCCATTGCTTTTTTCTGTCTGTAGTCAGATTTTTTCTGGTAATGTTTTACAAATGAATCTGTGTTCTATGCAAGTGTTGTCCTTGGCTGCTGCCTCTGCCCCTTTGGCAAGGAGCTTGTGTTTGCTGGGCCCTGGGTTTACAGTTTCTGGGCTCTGTTAGCCTCTTCATTGTAACAATGGCTGGCATCTATGACAGTAAGTTCTTCAAATAAATGCCAATTTCATAGGAAAAAAAAACCTTAGAAACTCATTATGTCTATAAGGCCCATTGACCAATGACCAGCACTGTGGTTAGCCCCTCTCTAGTTAGAAATGAATAGAAGGAAGAAAGCAAGATGGATTACCTTAGGCAGATATTACGGCAATTTTAACAATCTCAAGAGTCTGGCACACTTGCAAAGCATTCTTTTCAATGTTCAGTGTCGTTTGGCTATCTGCTCCCCACATTGGTGAGTTTCTACCCCACTATTTCAGGGGGGCACCCAGAGATGATCCCTCTGCTCCCAGGCCAGCTAACTCTCCAGATTTCTCTTTCTCCTTGCTTGCAGCCTGGTCTCCTCTTAGATCATCTTTGGTCTCTATACAACATAAGCTTTCTGAGGGAAAAGACTATCCTGATTGCTTATATTTGAATATATATATATTATATATGTCATATTATATTACATGCATAACATAATATATATTATATGCAGAATATAATATATATTATATGCAGGATATAATATATATTATATGCATAATATAATTTATATTATATGCATAATATAATTTATATTTATTATGTTCATAATATAATATATATTATAGTTTCTGGCACTAAGTATAATACTTGTCATATAGCAAATGCTTACTAAATGTCTTACTTTAAAATTTTAATTGAATGCCACAATTGCTGAAAATTCAAAATTTGAGATGATCCAAAGGACAAAGAAGGAATATGTGTTGGCTGCAATATACTTTCAGTTATGACTTTTTCACAAAAAGCGATATAGAAAGATTCTTTTGAGGAAATGTTTAATCAGAAAAATGCAATATCCTAATTGTGTAGCAATAGAGAGGATTGACAAATGGGCAAAAATAATCATAACTAATTTTATAGATCTTACTATGTGTCAGGCACTGGGCTCAGCATTTTACAATTATGATCTCATATGTTCCTGGGAAAAAAAAGGTGTGACTATTATTCCTATTTTATAAATGAAAAAATACAGAGGCAAACAGAGGTGAAATGACTTGCCCAAAGTTACATATCTAGTAAGTATTTGAGGATAGATTTTAGCTCAAGTTTTCCTTTCTCCAGGCCCAGCATTCTAGTTACTGCCCTCCCCAAAAAAAGCATTTATTAAGTGCCGACTGTGTACCAGACTTTATACTAGATATTGTAGCAGGGACTACAGATTCCAATACCAAAGTGAGGTCATCCCTGCCCTGCAGGAGTCTACTTGCTACTTGGGAAAGTAAATTGAGAATACAGTGATCTGGCTTTGAATTCCTCCTGGTCCATTGGTAACTACGTAATACTGAGTAAATCACTGGACTTCCATGACTTCAGCATCCTTGTCTAGAAAATAAATAGATTTATCCTGGAAAATTTTATATGAACTGATGCTGAGTGAAGCAAGCAGAACTGGGAAAACACTGTATACAGCAACAGCAAGAATGCTTGATGATCAAATATGATAGACTTGGCTCCTCTCAGTAATTCAGTGATCCAATGCAATTCCAATAAACTTGGGGGAGGGGGGAGAATTGCCACCCCCATACAGAGAGAGAGTTATAGAGACAGGATACAGATTGAAGCATAGTGTCTCACCATTTTTTTCTTTCTGCATTTTTTTCTCATGGTTTTTCACTTTTGTTCTTATTTTTCTCTCCCAACATGACTCATATGGAAATATATAAAAAAATGAATGTTTACGAAAATAAGACATCATCTGTGACATCCCCAACCTCTGAGTACTATGATTCACTGAACTGAGGCACCTAGAGATTGATAGGATGTTGTCCTGTGTTCTCCGAAAGGAACAAAATGGCATCACTACATTAGTCAAGGTCCTGTGTCTCATCAGACCAATACGAGCTTAGAATACTCTCCCCCCACACACACAGGTCAGACACAAATAGTCCCTGTGAACATTTGGGGCAGCTTCTCTAACTTTGCACATCTGGCTTTTCTTCTGGGCTACTTCAATTCTGCTTTGCTCATAGAGCACAGCCCTTGCTCAGAGGAGGGCACACCATGCTGAGAGGTCCTGTGCCAGCATCTCCCATGTCATATAATTGATTTTAAAGTTTTTAGGAGATCCCTTGAGAGCACAATGGATAAGGCACTAAGATTGGAGGCAGGAAGAGCCAAGTTCAAATGTAACCTCAGACACTTACTAGCTTTGTGATTTTGGCCAAATCATTCAACCTTTATTTTTACCTCATTTTCCTCATCTGTAAAAATGGGGATAAGAGTTCTTAGATAAAATGAGGTAATTGTAAAGTACTTTGCAAAATGTAAATCATTAACTTTATTCTAGCTATGGCCATTATCATTCATTTAAATTGAATTGAGATATGTATAAAGGTTCTTTCAGGAAAGCCAGAGGTAACAAGAAAGCAGCACATTCTCAGGCTCACAAGCTCATTGGGGACATGGCGCAAAGACATGTAACATTATCCCAGAAGAAAAGGTAAACACCTGGCCACACCTGGCTGACATCATCTGCTCCTCCAACTTGGCTAGAAGTCAAGCCAGTGGAGCCGATCCCTCTCAGCACCTCAGCACTTTTAAAAGAAGCCATTGTGGGGCTCTTCCCCAGCTCTCAGGTTGGCAAGAGATGAGGGTGCCTCTGGGAGCTGGGAATTGTTTACAAGAGAATGTAAACAAGCAAAATCTTGTTCTATTTTTTTATGGAGTAAATTCAATGAAAACAAAAGTGAGGGAATCTTGTCCAAGGCTTCTAGGCCTCTTTGGAACAGCAGCTTTGAATATGAGTTCCCCAGAAAACAGTTTTCTCAGCCTGTCATCCCTGAAAAATGATCTCCCTTGGAAGAATTACATACTCCATGTACCAGGTACAAATATGGGATTGGAAATGGATCTAGCACAAGAGAAAAGGCGGCCTGACAATATATGAATAGTTGTGATGGAAATAGGGAAAGATTAGAGGCTTGAACAAACGATTCTATTTTTTCAATTCTCATGTTCATTGGCCCTTTTTTCAGCCAAGACATCTCCCTGTGTGTCCTAATCTTGTGCCAAATTTTAAAATCAATATTGGCTAAAATGAATGTGGGATCCAAGATCTAATGGCTCAGGACAACTAAGTGTCAGCTACCTGAAGGCAAAAACTATCTGACTTTTTTCTAATTTCTATGAACACTGACTAGCACTAGTCTGGCACATAATAGCAACTTAATGTTTCTTGGTTGTTTGGTGGATTTTAGGACAGAATAACTATGAAAGATTTTATATTTACTTCCTCTCTTTTCCTAGTGCCCACAATTCACTCCCAGTTCTCATTTTCCCATGCCTGAATTCCAATAGCATTCTTGAATGTTCATAGAATTGAAAGGGATTTTGTTTAACATCTTCATTTTACAGGATTCATGACTGAGGCCAAGTGATATGAAGAGAAGAATATATAAAATAGGTGCCTCCATTTCCTTTTCTCTCACTCTCAACTCTCTGCAGGATGACTTCTGGTTTTATCTTTCTCCTGAAATTGCTTTCAGCAATCTTGTAATTAATTACCAGATCTAAAGACTTGTTCTTGATCCATATGGTTCTTGATCCTTGACAGCCTTTGAAACAGCTTTCTCTGGGTTCTCCTCCTATGTATCTGGCTCTCTTTCTCTTTGCCAGATCTCCATGATCACTAACTTGAAGTCCCCCAGAGCTCTGTTCTGAGACTTTTCTTCTTCTATACTGTTTCATTTGGTGATCTCAGTAATTTCAAAGTTTTCAGTGATCATCTAGTCATCTAATCATATATAAGTACCAGATTCAATTGATTAGCCCTAATTTCCTTCCCAATCTGTAACAATTGTTGTGGGTATTCTCTCCTGGGGAAGCTTAGACAATATTGCTGTGACCCAAGGAACTGCTGAGCAAGTGGCAGTAGTAGAATACTGGTAAATATTAGAGGGAGGATGTAGTCTTATCTGAATTCTGCCCAAGGTTGGCACTGGAGTGATCTATGCCATCATGCTGTCTCTCTTCATGATTTAAATGAAATTATCCTGATCCATATGTGTGGGAATCTCCTAATATCTTTGTTCATCACTTTCTCTCATACCAGAACATAATATTTTAAATAATATATGAGCTCATCAATTGGGAATTTTCACCAAGAGCGCAGGTGGCCAATCTGTCTATCCAGAACGACTCTCCCACTCATGTTCCCACCAAGTCAGCCCAGCGATTCTGCCCTGTGTGCCCGGGGTTCTCTTGACTTCCTTCTGTGGCTGCTGAAGCAAGCGGCGGGCCATCAGCACCAATAATTCCTCATTCTATGCTGTCTGGCTCTTTTTGGGCTTGCATATTTCTTTGAGATCTTTCTTCTCCTTCCTCCCTTTATCACAAACATTCTCCCGCCCTCTGGTACCTCTCAGTACTCAGGACTCAGTCCGGGTACCTCAGCATTTCATAAATTGTAGAGCTCTGTGCCTTACACTAGGAGATTATTGTTTTTCAGAAGAGCTTTTGTTTCCCATAGTAGGTTGGGATCAGTGTCATAATATTGCAGAATTTCCCAAAAGTGCTCAAGCCCATTCTCTTCCTATTTAATTTCGAATCCAACTCATTACTTTCCCTAAACACATACTGGGCACACAGCAATCCTTTAAACAAGCCTGGGGATGGATTGATTTTGAATGTATAGATAAACATTTACATGTGTGTTTAGATATATAGATATATGCATATGTCACTGTGTAGAAATAAGTACTTGTATGTACATGGGTATCCCTATCAACGAATATGAAAAACAAACATTCTCATAACACTTTCATGTTTGCAAAGCATTTTCATAGATTTATTTCCCTTGATACTTCCACACCCAAATGAGGTAGGTGCTGTTGTTATCTCCATTTACAGATTAGAAAACAAGCTGAGAACTTTTACATGACTTGATAAAAATGATCCAGCCTCAGTCTAAAATAAGATTTTCACCTTGTTTCCCCATCCAGCACTCTACCTGCTCCCTCTTCATGAGCAAGATTCTAGTGCCAGCCTCCCCAAGTTATCTTATTTTTTTTTGGTAAATCTTTGTTGTCTCCCCTAATAGAACATAAGCTCCCTGATGCCAAGGATTCTTTCAGCTCTGGCTGGCTTAAGACAGTCTTTAGCAGAGAGCGGTGATTAATAAATACGGTGAGAGATGGATGGCTGTGTCCAAGACCTCTCCTGTTGCACATGTATACATGGTTTAGAAATTTCTCATTAATCTTATGGCCTGGCTTTGAAGCCAAGTAACAGAAATAAAATCTGCTTCTTACTGTACCCTACAAGTGGTCCCTTGTGAGGTAAATGGCTACAAATAAGACATTTTGATTGAATTTGGATTTTGAGAGACTCCTGGCTCATCAGCTTCACATGGGCATATGCAGCTTTCGCCAGGAACATGTTTTATTGATGCAGTCTCTTTATTCCATCTGAAGATTTGACTTGCCTCATAAATCTTAAATTAAAATCCAATATCTCTGTAGGGCTTTTGTGAGGTTATATTTATCACTTGAATTGAGCCCAGGGAGAGATGTCACAAATTTTAGAGACCATGAACTATTTCCATGAGTGAGTTTGCTCAAATCAATTGATTTCATAACAGGATTGAACATTTAAGCAAGAAATGTAATTTTAAGTGCTGAAACTTATTTTTATGTATGGTTTTACAGACTGTTGAGTATGTAAGTGCTTTGGGAAGCACGTTATAGGTATGGATTTCATTATTAGCAAACACATCTGAGATTTGGTGATTATTATATTTATTATTTATGGGGAGCATGAAATGGGAGCACATACAGGAACAACCCTACAGGAACCCATGTTGAAAAGACCTGGGTTCAAGTCTTACCTTTGACAAAAATGACTGTATGATACTGAAAAAGTCACTTAATCTCTTAGATTTTGAGATAATTCTCATCTGCCTATAAGCAACAGAGCAGATGCTGATCTATCAGTGAAGAAAATATCTATACTACAAATTGTCCTACACTAAAAAAAAAAAAACAAAACAGCAGATACCCAGGGGAAAAAATTGTGTGTGTGTGTGTAGGCCATTATAAGGCAACTGGTAGAGAGTCTTGTATCAATGCTGATGGCTGTTGACTGATTAGGGTGATGGTGCTGAAAGTTGGGATAATTTGGGCAATTTCTTCAAATAAGACAACAATGAAATTTGTCACATCGATTGACTCTTTCTTTTACATTAACACTTAGAGGCCATTGGAAGGTTAGTAATTGGTCTTATTTCTATATTATTGTGTCTCTGGGAAGGGTGGGGAGAGTGAAAGGTTGATGCCTTAATCAAAACACATAACATTTATCAGTTGTTTGCTATCATACTATGGATGTAATTCATGGTGCCCCAAAACAATTATCTTAGTAGCCTCCACTATCTCTCAAAGTTTATGTTTGCTATTTCCAAGACATTATCTATCCATCTCATACTCTGTCATCCCCTTTTCCTTTTCCCTTTAATATTTCTCAGTATCAGGTTCTCTCCCATGACTATTGTTTTCTCAGTGTGTGGTGAAAGTACTTCAGCAGAGAGGATTCTGGGAAGATGGAGAAGTAGGTAACAAAACTTTCAGCTCTCCAAATTTCCTCCACAAAAAAAAAGACAAAACATCACAGGAGAAGAAATACAATGCAGAAGAAATAAACATAAATCAAAGTAAAGCCATTATCCTCCTAAGAAAACTTGAAAAGAACCCCACCCCCATAAAGGTCCTATAAGGGTGGAAGTTTCACCTGAATGAAGTGTAAACATCTCCAGATCAATTCTGTGGAATAAACAAACAACAACCCCTAGCCTAGCCACCTAGGTTCAGAGACAGCACCAGCTTTAAAAACTTTCATTTCATGGTTGGGTTGGGTGTCTGAAGGGTGAGTAGAAGATAGAAGGAACTTAAATTATCATGGAACACAGCTGTGTTGATCCAATGTGCCCAAGCTGGGGCTGTGAGGAGAAGGAGCTAAAATACAGGGTGAGTACCATAATAAGGGGTGGAAGACCCTGCTGGCTGGGAGCACTTGAAGGAAAGCAGAGTCACTGGTTTCAATTCTAGGGAAGAAAGGAAAATTGGAGTTTACAGCCACCTGAGGGACCAGAAGAAGTAAGATCATTTGTAGGACAATGTGGCTGGTGGCTCTAGCCATGGCTTATGACCAACCTTACAAAATAAGGGTAAAAAGGACCTGAGATTTGGGGTATTATTCTCCACTCCCCAGGACTAGAATTTGATTATACTAGTAGTTGCTTAAAAATTAAAATGAGTAATTAAAAGAAAAAGAACCCAACCTCGAGATTAGAGATAATTTTGGTTCATATTCAGTGGAAGATAATGGAGCTTATTTTTTTAAAGTTACTCCTTTTTCAACAAGAAACATGAAATGATTCCAAGCACAAAAAGAATTGTTGGAAAAACTTCAAAAATCAAATAAGAGAGATCGGGGGGGGGGGGGAAATAAGGTCCAAGAAAACCAAGAAAAATATGGAAAGAAAGTCAGTTAACTGGAACCAAAGAAATAACCAAGAAATAATAAACAAAAATGAAAAATTAGAAGAAAATGTGAAACATATCATCAGAAAAACAACTGATCTGGAGAACAGACCAAGAAGAAATAATATAATAAAAGTCAGAGTACCTGAAAATTATTATTTAATAAAAGAATCTTGAAACAATATTATAAGAAATTATCAAAGAAAACTGCTTTGAAGTTCTAGAACAAGAAGGCAAAGGAGAAATAGAAAAAAAATCCACTGAACACCACCTGAAAGAGATCCCAGAAAGAAAACTTACTGAAATACCATAAGCAACTTTCAAAGCTCCCTGATTAAGGGGAAAATATTGCAATCAACAAGAAAAAATATTAAATATCATTGAGCTAAAATAAGGATTACACAAAACCTAGAAGCTACTAGATTGAAGGACCATGCATCTTGGAAAACTATTATTTCATACAGCAAAGAGCTGAGATAAAGACCAAGAGTAATTTATCCAGCAAAGTTTAGTATACTTTTAAATTTTTTTATAAGATGGACATTTAACAAATTGAAAGACTTTCAAGTATTTGTGCCAAAAATAGCATAATTTCAGGGAAATTTTTGATATGTAAAATCCAAGAAAATATAAGATAAACATTAAAGACCAATTATAAGGAACTTAATAAGGTCAAATTGTTTACATCTTATATGTAAAAGTATTATCAGTACTCTTATGACTGTGATCATTATTTAGGCAGCTTTAAAGAAAGACTTGAGCTGAGCTGTACATGGTGAGGTGATTCTTAAAAAATAAAGGAAGAGATCAAAAGGTATAATTATTTCATACAGTTGAAACAAAATGAAAAATTGATATAGCAGAAGTTGGAGGGGGAGGTTAGGTAGTGCTGGAATCTTACTCTCATTAGGAATGGGTTAAATAGGGAAATTTTGTAGTTATGTATATAAAAAAATCTAAATTCAGGGAAAAGGCAGGGAATGAGGATAAGGGAGGAACTGATAGTGGGGTAGGTTACTTAAGCCCAACTTTTTAAAATGTGGTTTGAAACCTTATATGGAGGCTCATAGTTGAATGTAGGGGTTGTAAAATTATAGTTTATTATTAGTAAATATTTAATTTGTTTACCTATTTTATATACCTATATGCTCAGAGTCACATAAAAATGTCTTGGGCAAAAAGGGACCTGAGTAGAAAAAGTTTAAGAAACCCTGGGTGAAGGATAAAAGGGCAAGGTATGGGATAAGAAATAAATTAGAGGGGTGAAGAGGGATAAGATAAATAGGGTGAAAAGGACAATGAAGAAAAATAGGAAGAATGGAAATATACAACAGTAAATTACAGTATACAATATAAATGGGATGAATTTATCCATAAAATAGAAATGGATAGCAGATTAAAAATTTGAATTCAATTAATGTGTTTCTTTCAGGAAACACTATAAAAATAAGAAATGCACACAAAGGTAAAATAAAAGAAAGGAATAGAATTTATGTAAAAAAAATCAAAGGTGGTAATTATAATCTGAGACAAAGCTAAATATATATTTAATCAGAAGAGAAAAATAAAGAAATTACTGTCTACAATATTATGTGATATTGTCTGAAACCATATAAAATAACTACTCAGAACAAAATACCCAAGAGTATACTTGTCAAAACGGATGAAAGGAACTATACAAACATAGGCATGAAACAGTTTAAATACAAATAAAGTCAGATCTAAATATGGGTATGTAAAGCTAATATAATTTTAAATGACATTTTTACCTAACCAATCTATTTATTCACTGCCAACCCAATTAAATAACTAAAACATTAGCTTGCTGAGTTAGAAAAAAAAAAATAATGACAAAGTTCATTTGGAAGAATAAAAGATCAGGCATTTCAAAGAAACACCCAGAGTAGGGTGGGGAAGGAACCAGATTTAGCAGTATCAGACCTTAAACTATGTTAAAAGATGAGAGCATTGTTGAAGAGTGAAATGTATAATTTCAATTATTTTTAAGTTAAAACTTTCTGATATAAATAAAACCAATGTAGCTTAGAATAAAGGGAATACAGGATATGGAGTGGGGAGGGAGGAACTTTCATGGACAGTATCTTAGATAGGACGTGCCTGGAATATTGCTATGATATATCAATATATAGTAATGAACTGGTTGATTTAGAAAAACATGGAAAGATTTGGATATATGGAGGAAGATGCTTCAACAAGTGGAACTATGTATAATAAGGTCTTATATATGTGTGTATCAATATATATGTATATACATATATATAATATATGCTTATAAATATCTATGTATATTTATATTTAAATACATTTATGTATGCATGTGTGTATATACATGTATATAATACATACATAATACGTATAACCATGGGTATATATATATTTATATGTGTTTATGTATATAGATTTATATCTGTGTGTATGTGTATATAGATGGGATATATATTAGCACATAACCTTCTTTAGGGCAGGGAGTAAGAGGGAGGGGGGAAATAAAAAGTACAAAGCAAAGAATAAAAGAAAACCCACAAGGAAGCAAAAAAAAAAAAACTGGGTAGCTTTGAAAACAATGTACAGTATTCATTATATAGGTTTTCTTGAAATAGATATGTATTGTTTAAATTGAATCCCCTCTTATGTTCTATTTTTACCCCAAAATGCATTTCAGCTTCACTATTAGACCTTCCAGTAAATAGCCTAAATTAATTTCTTTAAACATGGACTACTTTGATCTCCCTGCTATCCAGGGGACTCTTTAAAGTCTTTTCAAATACCAAGGTTTGAAAGAGTTGATTCTGTGGCATTCAGCTTTCTTTATCATCCAACTCTCACAGCCATACATCACTACTGGAAAAAATCTAGTTTTGATTCTATGGATTTTTGCTGGCAAAGTCTCTTCTTGGTCTGCTTTCTAGATTTGCCAGAGCTTTCCTTCCAAGGAACATCTCTTCATTACATGGCTGCAGTCTCCATCTGCAGTGATCTTTAAGCCCAAGAATAGAAAATCTGACACTGCTTCCATTCTCCTATTTGCCAGGAAATATCTGATCATAAATCACTTTAAGACATCTGATAATAATGAGAAAGTTTGGAATATTGCGAAAATTGTGAAAATGTGACACAGAGACACAATGGAAGCACATTCTGTTAGGAAAATGGCACTGATAGATTTGTTCCATGCAGAGTTGCCATAGACCTTCAGTTTGTTTAAAAAAAAAATCTTTGAAATGCACTCAAGTGAAGAGCAATTAAGTTAGGTTTGCTGGTACCTCCTCACTCCATTCTCCTCCTCTGGTCTCATTAGTATGTAAACTCCTTGAAGGCAGGGCCTGTTTTTCTTTTTTGCTTATATGTATATTCTCAGCATTTAGCATAGTTTTGACATACTCAATGCTCTTAATAAATGATTTTTGATGAACTGATTATAATAAAATCCAAGAAAGGCCAAGCCATGTAATTATTATTTGTGGGAAAACTTTTTAATTTAATGTAATTAAAATTATCCTTTTTTTCCATTTCATAATGTTCTCTAATTCTTATTTGGCCATAAGTTCCTTCTTTCTCCACAGATCTTAGAAGTAGATTATCCTTTGTTCTCCTAATTTGCTCATAGTATCACCCTTTATATCTAAATTATGAACCCATTTCAACCTTATCTTAGTATAGTGTATTGGGTGTAAGTCAGTGCCTAGTCTCTGTCATTCTATTTTCCAGTTTTCCAATAAATTTTCGTGAAATAGTGAGTTCTTATCCCAGAAGCTGGAATATTTGGGTTTATCAAACACCAGATTACTCAAGTCACTGATTATTCACTATAGGAATAGTGAACCTAATCTGTTCCGCGGATCAACTACTCTATTTCTTAGTTAGTACCATATTGTTTTGATGACTGCTCCTTTATAATATAGTTTATGTCATGTATAGCTAAGCTACCTTCCTTTGCATTTTTTTATGAATTTCCTTAAAATTCTTGACCTTTTGTTCTTCCAGATGAACTTTATTATTTTTTTTCTAGCTTTATAAAGCACTTTCTTGACAGTTTGATTGGTATATGGCACTGGATAAGTAGATTAACAGGTAAAATGGTCATTTTTATTATATTAGCTTAGCCTACCCATGAGCACTTGATATTCTTCCAATTGTTTAGATCTATTTTTGTCTGTGTGAAAAGTGTTTTGTAATTGTGTTCATATATAGTTCCTGGCTTTGTCTTGGCAGGTAGACACCCAAATATATTATCTACAGTTATTTTAAAGGTGATTTCTCTTCTACCTTTTGCTGTAGGACAATGATTTTTGTGGGCTTATTTTATATCCTGCAACTTTGCTAAAATTGTCATTTATTTCGAGTAGTTTTTTTGTTGATTTGCTAGGGTTCTCTAAGTATACCATCACAACATCTGCGAAGAGTGATAATTTCATTTCCTCATTACTTACTCTAATTCCTTCCATTTTACATGCTTCTGTTATTGTTAAAGCTAACATTTCCAGTGTACTACTGAATAATGAAGCTACATAATTTTATGGCCTTCTCTTTCAACATATCACTTAAGGAATCAAGAAAGCAGCTGGATGTGATGAATTTCTGATTCAGGCTAAGATGGGCACAAAGTTCAGACAGAAGGTGATACTAAAGTGCCAATAGCATAGAAATATGTGACCAGGTCAGTTAGGAAAGTGCTGGGCTACATGACTTTTGAGATAACTGTGAGCTCCAAATCTGTGATGAATGAATGGCATCTGTACCAAAGTTATAATATCCATTTGGCCACTTTATTTTGGCCACAGGAATTCATGACATTGTTGAAGCCCTCTGGCCAGGTTCTTTTTCTCTTCAAGAAGCTATTGCCTGTTGCATATAATGCAAAACAGCCAACTTGGCATTTGATGCCCTTTGAAATTTGACTCAAGAAATCTTCCCAAATTGATTTCACATTTCACTCCTTCACACATTCTTTCTTCCAGCCAAACTGGCCTACTTACAAACATGACATGCCCTCTCTTATACCTGTGCTTTTTCAGAGACTGCTTCCCACACTTGATCTTTATTCCCTCATCACTTCTGAATATCTTCTAGGATTAATTCATTGGCACTTGCCTTCTGAACTACTTTCCCAACTTTCATTCAATCATGTGGATTGAGTTTCTGGAGAGCAGCTGTTACTCCCAGAAATTCAGATATATACTGCTCTAGAGTTGCCTTTCTAAAACTATAGCACCCAAGTCCCCACCACTTTAGTTCCTATTAAAAATCAATCAGTAGATAGGATTAGCTATTGTAAAAAGTATTTACTTAACATACTATAAAGAGTATCTACAAAACAATTCCCCTATCAATCTAGGGCACACTCCTACAAATAAATATCACATCTGTGTGAAGAATGGACACAGAATATAAAAACAGTGAAATGTCAATTATAGCAGTCCAGGCATTATGCCATATTCCCTCTCTCATGTTGATTACATCAACATATCTGGGGTGGGGAAGAAGAGGTCAAATTTGCCCACCCTTTCTTACAAGAAGCCTTTTTATTGCCTTTTAATTCAGGAATTCTATGAATTGGGGAAGTGGGTTTTATTACTATATTTCAAATGGATTGGTTTCCTTTGAAATTTTATATATTGCTTTTATGCTTTTAAAAATATTATTTCAATAAGGGATCCATAGGCTTCACCAAATTGCCAAAGGACTCCATGATCCAGAAAAGGTTAAGAACCTTGCCTTGGTTATCCATACTTTCTCCCTCCTCAAATGATCCCATTAGTCTTCTGTAGGTATGTTATATCCCTTAGTCACCAGCAACTATAACTTCCTTGGAGATAAGGATTTCTTTTGTTCCTTCCTTCTTTCCTCCCTTTCTTCTTTCCCTCTGTCCTTCCTTCCTTCTTTCCTTTCTGCCTGTTTTTCTGTCTTTCTTTTGCTTTATTTTTGTTTCTCCAGAATCTGGAATATTTATACTTCATGTAACTTAACTGAGTACTTGTTGATTTCTATTGAATAAACATCTGTTCTTCTGAAAGAAAAATATAAAGACATTTTCTTTGCTATTCCCTTTTAGTCATTACTGTCTCTACACACAAGAGAAGTAGATCATTTTCTGCATGGTATGATTTGGCAGTCCTATAAAGGTTCACCTGCCAAATACCTTTGTCCTACCTGGTCTGAAATCCTGCCCCCCATGCCACCATAAGACCACTCTTTTGTATTCCACAATGTATTCCACCTTTCCAAGAGTTAAATTGTTTCTACTCTTGGCCTGGGAGGGAAGGAAGAATCTTTAGAAAATCTACTTACCTTTTTCCCCATCAGCACTGATCAATTAATCAGGTTATCTTAACAATACAGAAGAAACAGAGAGCTTGGTCCTTGGAAGGATGAAATACAGGACAGAATAATCTGGGTAGATGGTAGCAAGGTAGTAAGGAACAGCCATTAGAAAAAAGAATTTGGATCCCATGAATTAAATTTACAGAGGAAGACAGTTTCAATATAAGATGAATAAATCATAATATTTAGAGCTGACTAAAATGCTTATTGACTTGGCTATCCTAAATAAAATGGGCAGTCTTGGAGGCAAAAGAAGTCTGCAAAGGGAGATTTGTAACTACATTTTCAGAGGTGGTAGAAATGAGATTTATCATTTGAGAAACATTGGACTTAATGGTCTTTGAAAGGTCCCTAGCACATCTCTGGTTCTGAGAAAGAGGAAATATTGTTTATATTAATGACTAAGATTAGAGAGAATATGAAGAGACATCCACTAGAAAGATAAGTCTAGAAAATCTAACGATATTCTCAAGCACCAAGGGACACACTAAGATGCTTTGTCAGGAAAGACAGATTCTGGTTCTCTCATGTCATAATGAGAAAAATTATAACTGTCATTCTTGTGATTTTCTGACTTTTTGATATATCTTGTTTGAACCTCACAATACATCACGAGAAAGAGGGGATGGGACAAGAGAAAAAGAACCTACTATGTATGAAGGATTGTACTAGGATATCTCATTTGTTCCTCACCATTCCTGAATAAGAAGGGAATAACTAATAATAGCTAGCATTTATATAGTATTTTATATAGTATCTCCTCTCCATATATATTACATATAATATATATACATGTTTGTGAGCATGTATATACACATATATTCATACACATATACATATATATACATATCTTAAAGTACTATATAAATAGAGAAAGAGACAGAGAAACAAAGTCTATCTCATTTGACTATCATAACAATCTTGTGAAGTTTCTGCCATTATGATTCCCATTTTATAGTTAGGAAAACCAAAGCAGATAATAAGTAAGTCACATAAGTAGAACAATATTAAAAGTGTTGTTTACATATCGCATAGGAAGAAAGTTAGGACTCTAGAGTTAGGAGAATTGCCCATGCTCACACTGTAGCTAATAAATATTAGGGATGAGATATAAACCTAGGTCCAGGACCAAGCCCTGAGCTATTACCAATACACCGTGATGCCTGTTGGAGAAAAGGCATGAGGAGAGGACTTCAGCTTTCTACATGTTTAGATGGGCAGTGGAGAAAAATACCATGGGTAGGAATTGGTTGCAACATATAATCTGTAATGAACAGAGTATCATGACAAGATGGGGATCAGAGCTACTCATTGTCATTGGTTTGGTTTGGTTTTGCTATTTTAAGCTTCCCAAGAGTGAGTCCGGTTAACTCCAAACTGGGTCTTTGCTTAGATCTGGTGCTTTTGTTCTATTTTTATAGGATATGGATTCAAATCCCACCTCAAAGATTTCCAGAGCAAAGTGAAGATCTTTGTTACATTGGGTGGAACACATGTGATGACTTGACCAAAAGTTGAATAAGATTGGAGGGAATATCTCCATCAGAACTAGTGGGGCAATCTAGTACCAGTTCTCAAAGACTGTCTGCTAAGATGTCAAAAAGTTTTAGATCTAAGTCAGTGAAAATAAGCCTAGGAATTGGATAATCATAAATTACTGAGGTATCACAATATCCATCTGTTGGCAATCATTCTGTAAGACATCTTCAGCTCTGGGAGCAGGGTAGCATTTTGTGCTTTGAGTCCCACTGAGAATTCTTGATTCTATATTGAATCACGGCAAGCCCCCATCCCTTCCACAGGATCTCTTCCAGACTATAATAGATTATTGTTTATTATTCCTTATTCATAGTAGGGTTAATAGTTGGGTGATAGTTAAGTTGATGGTTTACCAGAGAAAAATCTCATTTGTCAGCATAACTCCCTCAGCCCTGTTGGATCAAGTCCAACCTCTACCACTTCACTCAAGCTCAACTAGATTAATCTTTTTGTGCTTCAAAAAGGGAGATTTTTTTCAGCTCCTTAGAATGACTCATGGGTTAAAGCTTTGGGCCATACCACTTAACTCCATTTGACTTTTTGCTGAACTTCCCAATTTCCCTTCTCCTCTCAGTCACTCTATTGTTAGTTTAGCCCTAGGATTCTCTGAATAGGCATTTGCTGATTAAAGTTCAAATAGATGAGTATCTAGCACCTGAGAAGACAGCCCCAAGTCCCCAGATTGAGAAGAAAAATTAATTATTGCTGAATTCTTACCAGGATTTTCCCCACAAACTAAGTCATCCCTTCTCTGTAGAATTGATTCATTTGACTGATTTTTATTCATTTGACTTATTTTAAATATGTTCATATTCACTTTCTTGTTTATTTGCTATCAAGATTCAGCTCTGGTACCTTGTTTCACACTAGTCACAGTGTGGTTTTGCAGACAGAGAATTGTCCTTGAAACCAAGAAATCTGCAGTTCAAGGGGCACAAAGTCTGAATGACCCAGGGCAAAACCTTCTTGATGCTTTAGGTAACTAAACTCTTAAGTTAGAGAGTAGGTGTCAAGCTCTTTGGGGGATAAACTTTACTCACTTTTCTACCAATGAAATCACAGACCCTATTCCTAAAGTTATGTTGACTTTCTGTAAAGACAAAAAAAGAGGTCCTGCAATTTTGACCTGGACAGATTCATATGTTTGGGATATTAGTTGTTGCCATATAACTTTGTGATTATCATCTTTTCTTTCATGAACTGGAAGAGAATAATGGATATCAGTGGACACCATAAATATGTTAATATGTCAGCCAACAGTCAGTCACTAGGACTTTCTATGTGCAAATAAAATGTTTTCTTTTTTAATTCCCTATTTTCATAGAGCTCAAATTCTAATGAGGGAGATATCATGCAAACAATTATGCACAAACAAGATTGATACAAGGTAAATGGAAGTAATTTGAGAGGGAAGGCATTAATAATAAGCATCAGTCAAAGGTCTATAAAACTGCATTCCCTTTGATCCTGCAGTGTCTCCACTGGGCCTGTATCCCAAAGAAATAACAAAAGAGGGGAAATGGACCCACATGTGCAAAAAATGTTTGTAGCAGCCCTTTTTGTGGTGACCAAGAATTGGAAAATGAGTGAATGTTCGTCAATTAGGGGGTGGCTGAATAAGTTATGGTGTATAAATGGAATGGAATTGTACAGTTCTTTAAGAAATGATGAACATTTTTAGAAAACGCCTGGGAAGATTTACATGAACTGATGCTGAGTGCAGCAAGCAGAACCAGGAAAACATTGTACACAGAAATTGTAACTATAATGGACACGGCTCTTCTCAGCAATACAGTGATCCAAAGCAAATCCAATAAACTTTGGATGAAAATGCCATTTATATCTAAAAAGAAAGTTATGGAAAATGAACGAATATGGAAACATATGATTTTCACCTTTTTTTCCCTTCTGTTTTTTTCTTGTGATTTTCCCTTTTTATTCTCATTTTTTCTCTCCCAATATGACTAATACGGCAATATGTTAAAAAAAAATGAACGCATATGGGTAACCTAAAAAAAATTTAAAAATAATAATAATAGGGGTCAATGATCCAGAAAGGCCTCTTGAGAGAATTGAGATTGAAACTGAGTCTTGAGAGGTGCTGTGAAACCTAAGAAGAGGAGAAAGGTCACTCCAGGTATAAGGGGTAACAAGGAAAATGGGGAGAGAGTAGAAGCTAGTCATAAGTGGGTAAACAGCAAGAAAGCTAGTGTGGCTAGATTATAGATCACATGGAGAAAAAATAAGTCAAAAAAGACTGAAAAAGGAAAAAGAAGCCAGTTGGAGGACTCAGAAAATCAGAGGATTTTATATTTAATCTGGATGGCAATAGAGACACACTTTAACTCTTTGACCAGGGCAGGGGTGGGATTGATATGGTCATCCATGCACCTTAGGACAATCACTTTGGCAGCTAAGTAGGGGATAGGTTCAAGTACGGAGAGACTTGAAATGAGGAAACCAATTAGAAGTATCCTGAAAAAGGAGGTAAGAGCTGATGGAGCTCTATCAGTGTTGGAACTGTGTGAGTGGAGAAAAGGGGACATGTGAGAGATACTTCAAAGGTACAAGTGATACAACTTGCAAATAGGTTGGATATATTGAGTGAATACAATTAAGAGTGAATGAGGACACTGAGGATGAAAGTCTGGGTAACTGGAGCGATAGTCATGTCCTTGACTGTGAGAGAGAAGCTCAATTGGGGAAGAGTTATAGGGGAAAAATATTGGGTTCTGGTTTTGATATGTTGAGTCTTAGATAACTACTGGACTTAAGGTTCAAGATATCCAAGAGGTAAGTGGTAACATGAACTTGGAGCTCAGCAGAGAAGTTAAAGTTGCATGTATAGATCTGGGAACCATATGAGAAGAAATGATCAATGGATCAAAGGGAGCTGATGTTACCAAGTTAAATAGTATAAGACAGACTTTGTATGTATTTTGGTGACTGAATTTCAAAATACTAGGTTTCCTTTGTAAATCTCTATATTTTATTTACATTATTTAAAAATATGATTCTGAGAAGAGGTTTGTAGACATTGTCAGATTGCCACAGGTAATGATAATGCTAAAAAAAAAAGGTTAAAAATTAGGACAGGAGAAGAGAAGACAGACCAGAAGAAGTAGTAGTAGTAGTGGTGGTGGTGGTGGTAGCAATAGTAGGTACAGCAGCAGCTGCCACCTTGAAGGATGTCTACATTTAGAGGATTAGATCAAGCAAAAGAGTTTTAGAAAAAGCAATCAGATGGGTAGAATGAGAAACAGATGAAAATATTGTACACACAAACACACACACACACAACTAAAGAGGAGAGATATCCAGAAAACCAGGGTGATCACTGGTGACAAGGACTGCCAAAACATCAAGAAGAATGAGGACTGAGGAAAGGCCATTTGATTTGGCAATTTAAGAGAACTTTGGTAACTTGAGAAAGAAGAGTTTCAATTAAATGATGTGCTCAGAGGTCAGATTGCACAAAGTCTAGCACTGAGAGGAAAGGAAATTGAAGCAGTGGGTTCAGAAAGCCAAGGAGAGCAGACCTAGAGGAGCACAACTAGCAGAATGTGCCATCAGATAGTGAAAGGGATGTGTTTTTTTTAAGGGTGAAGGAAATTTAGGTCTCATTCTAACTGCCTACAACACTCTTCCAACAATAAGATGGTCAGACTTGAACAAAATGCTCCAGCTCTCTGGTCTGACCAGAGCAGAGTACAGAAGTAGGACTATTAGCTAGACAGATGGAAGGCATGAAAGACAGACCACTGAACTTTGAGTTAGGAAAACATGAGTTCAAATCCTACTTCAGTTGCTTTTTAACCTTGCCTGTCACCACAGGACTAAGGTGTAAAAATTATAAAATATATCTATATCTATATATTTCTCCCTATATATGTATATATGTGTGTGTGTGTGTGTGTGTGTGTGTGTGTAGATAGATAATATCTTTTGGCTAGTGCATAAATTGAAGTGAGATAGAATTGTTTGAAGTTACCAACCTCCTTCACTCCTTCAGAATCACCAAAATATAGTGACAAGACTAAAGTCCAAATAACTAGCAATAGCTGAGGATGCAGTTGATGATTTTGAGATCTTCAAAGTCTAACTGAGTCCTAAGGACTCCACAGTATCTGCTTAAGGCACCTTCATAGCCACTGGAACAATCCTCCCATTGTAGTCATCCTCCCATTCCTCTGGAAGAAATCATCCCATGACTGGGATAGCCACCTCCCGAATTCACCAAGATTTGAGACCTCTTGGTTACCTTCAGCCTTGG
>JAJPUD010003554.1:180265-213685 GCA_023553655.1 Myrmecobius fasciatus | reverse complement strand
GTGCCCAAACAGTTTGCCCAGGTCTGGCTGGTTGGAGACCTCTTGGTTACCTTCAGCCTTGGGTAGCCCATGTGCCCAAACAGTTTGCCCTTGTATGACTGCTACACATGTTCCAGCTTCTTGAAGCCAGAGGTAAGAGTTGGGGAATTCAAGTAGACACCAAGGGTGGAAAGCAAGTGAAAGCAAGCCTGAAAAGGACAAAAGGACTCAGTAGCCTTCCCACCAGAGAGATTACTCTTCCGTAAACACTCTATACATACATATTTACACAGAGAATAAATAAAAAGAGACTATAAAATAGATAAAGACAAGGAAGCAGGCATTAGCACTAGAATTGAGAAAGGCTTTATACAGCAAGTAGGGTTGGATGAAAGGACCTTCTGTGAATTGAAAAGTAAGGGGGCGGGGTAGGGAGGCAGTATTCCAGGCAAGGGAGAGCCCAGTTCAAAAGCACAGTGATGAGAGATGGAGTGCTGTGCATGCAGAACAGAGAAAAGCCCTGTTCAACCCCATCACAGAGTGTGGCAAGGGGAGAAATAAACAATGAGACTGAAAAGAGAGGATGGAGCTTGTAAAGGATTTTCACTGCTAAACAGAGGAGATTATATTTGATCTGAGAAACAACAGGAAACCATGGAGTGACTTAGGCACTTACTAGGAGATGTGATTTAAAGCACTCTGTCACATTTTAAAACACTATGTAAATCTATGTAAAACCATTAGCTTATTCTTGGCTTTTTCAATGAGATTCACTTAGAAATTATCTTGAACCGTTCTCTCCTGCTATTATTTTTTTATATTCAATCCCAACTAGTTTATACTTAGGTAATGCTTTTTAACTGCTTTTTAAGATTGAATAAAATAATGTGGATATAAACGCATCCCCTTATAAGGTCACTGCCAGGAACATAGCATAATACCAGGAATCAAGATGGCAACAGGAATACCCAACCCATCATATTTTGCTGTCTTCTGCTAATTCTAAACATTTCAAGAGGCTGTTTTTTTTCTCCCTCCTATGTAAATTGGAGATTATTTGGTATGGTGACATCTGGGCAGTTTCGTGGCACAGGGTTTAGAGAGGAGGGTTTAGAATCAGGAAGACTCATCTTCCTAGGTCAAATCTAACCTCAGACACTGACTGTGTGACCCTGGTTCAATCATTTAACCATGTTGCCTCAGTTTCCTCATTTGTAAAATGAGCTGGAGAAGGAAATAGTAAACCACTCTAGTGTCTTTGCCAAGAAAACTCTAAAATGAGTTACAAAAAAACAGACACAACTGAATACCAACAAAACTTTGCAGCAACTGGGATTTGTTGTCTGTCATCAAGCATTGTTGTTAATAGCCTTGTCAAGTCAAGACTTGCTCCTGTGCTGAGTAGATAACCTTCCATGAACTGGGGGTTCCAGAAGGATATATAATCATGGGACATGGATGGCAAAGTAGCTGGTGTTTATCCTCCATACCTGAAAGGGAGGAGGCACAGGGTATCTGATTGAGGCTGATCCGCCCAATATGAGCTCAGAAGGCTCTACCACAGGTCAGCCTCAACTAGTCCATGTGAACACTTGGAATGGAGGGTTCTCTAGGTGTGTACCGCTCATGTTTCCTTTGAGCTACTGAGATTCTGCTTTGCTTCTCTTTGCCATGCTGGGCAGCCCTGTGCCAGTATCTCTCATATCTCACAATCAACACTAACATCCTTCATAAAGATCTTGAGAGTCCTTGTATCACTTCTTTTGATCTCCACGGGAGGATTTGCTTTGTGTGAGCTCTCCATAAAATAGTCCTTTGGGCAAATCTACATTTGGCATTCAGGCTATATGGCCAGTCCATGGGAATTGTGTTCCTTACAGGAAAATTTGAATGCTTAGCAGCACAGCTCAAGGAAGGACCTCAGTGTCTGGTACCTTATTTTGCCAGGAGATCTTCAAAATCTTCCTAAGACTTCAAATGGAAAAGTTCAAAGCTGGTATACAGTCCAAGTTTGACAGGAATATAACAATGAGGTCAGCCTAACGTCTCTGTAGACCTTCAGTTTGGAGATCAGCCTAATATCAGCCTCTTCTCTCCGACACTTTCCTTCAGAACCTCCAAAACATAGAGCTAGTTCTGACAATGAACAGGTCCACCTCATCTTCTATGTGTGCATTTCTGGAAAGCATACTGCCAAGGTAAATTACTTATCTCCAAAATTCAGAACTTCTCCATTTTGCAACAAATGGTTCCACATATGGATGATGCAATGCTGGCCAAATTTTGCATAAGTGACAAAGTGATTCACAATCGGTTACATCTCAGCCCCAAAGACTGGGCAAATGCACAGTCATCTGCCAACAAAAGATTATGTGCATCAGTCCTTCCACTTTAGATTTGACTTGGAGCCTTTTCAAGTTAAATAATTGACCAATCGGAACAGAAGCTGACCTTGATGCCTTGTTGAAAGTGTCTCACAACAGCACTGAAAACATCACGCCAAAAACCAGGGGAGCAAGCACACGGCCCTACTTTATTCCATTAATGACTGAGAAAGCTCAAGAGTAGCACCCATTATCCAGAACCCAGGCAAGCATGCCATCGTGAAATCAATATATAATGAACTTGATGAACTTCTCCAGGCAGCCAAATTTTGATATCATTTTCCATAAGCCCTCATGACTGATAATCATTATCATACCTATAAATGCTGTTTGTAGACCTCTGCTCTGCTCATGGCACTTCTGCTGGAGCTATTGGGCAGCAAACATCATGTCAACCATTTCTCAGCCCTTTCTAAAGCTACACAGACTCTTGGGTACATGACCATCTTCCAGGAGAATGATCAGTCTACTACTGACAATAATGCTACCAGCAATGACAGAGACAGACAGAGAGAGAGAGAGAGAGAGAAGAGATAGAGAGACCCCCCCTATGATTGCCCCAGAACAATCTATTTCCTTTTCCTTTATGCAAATGGACAATGGAAGCATAGTAAAATCATGGGGAATGATCTCTGCTTGCCATATAACCTGGAAGGTTTCACTCAATGTATGAGCAATGGACCCTCTGCCTTGTAGATCTCTGTCAGTGCCACGTACTGTGCCACATGAGAGGAGCCTAATGGTGTTCAAAACCTCTTCTTCAGTTGGAACTTCAGATAAAGATGGATTGATTTCAATCTGAGGTATAAGGTCAATGGCTTCAGCATTGGCTGATAATCTGTTAAGGACATTATGGAAAAGTTCAGCCCAAGTCTCCAGGATTAATGCAGCTCCATCAGCACTTAGTAGCTGACATGTACCTTTGGGTTTTTTGCTAATTTTGCTCATGAGCCTTCTTAAATGAGTCAAGAATCTTGCATCTCTCTAAGTTTCACTTTCATTTTTATGGAGTTAATCGCTGCATTCTTAAAGATGGATGAATTGTCCTGTTGATAAATTCTGTGGAGTTCCCATTTTTCATTTAGCCCCTTATGAATTCTCCCTTCATTTTTGCCAAATTAATCCTGATGTTTGCAAGTGTTCTGGCCCAGATGAGTAAATGCAGTGCTATACCATCAAGTCTCTGAAAGCTGTACTCCTTCTTTGCTCCACTGGTGGTGTGTGTCAACTCAGCTTTCCTTCCAGGTAAGCAGTGAACTATTCACCCATGGAGAAGTGCTCTGCTCTGCTGATGCTCAGACTTCTGACAGGCCTCTTGCTTTAGGTTCCCAGTTTTGTTTAATACAAATGTTTAGCTTGGAGAGGATTAATCTGTGATCAGTCCAGCACTCTGGGTCACACAACATCTGTCACTTTCACATCTTCTTTCTTCTCCTTACGATGACATAATCTATTGAAAGCCAATGTTTGCTGTGAGGTTACAGCCATGAAGTTTTATTGTATTTAGATAAATAAAAGACAGTGTTGGTAATAAGAAGATCATGAAATCTCTAAATCTTCAGTAGTAAGTGACCATAGCTGTTGCTTTTTTCCAAAGCCATTTCTTTCAACAAGTCCCAAACCTGTCTGATAGTCTTTGCTTAATCTTACACTAAAATTACCCCAAATTACAAACTTGTCCTCTGGCACAGTGGTGAGGATTTCCAGGTCCTTTTTTTCTTTACCTTCATCAGGTTTTGACATGATGGGAACATGTGCACTGATGGTAGAACTGTGGTACTTTCTTGCAAGTGGGAAACAAATTGTTATGAGTCTGTCAATCCCTTATTTTGGGAGCAGTACAAACTTGTTGACTATATTTGTTTGATTGCAAAACCCATGTCAGATTCACAGGGCTCCCCTTCACTGAAGCCACTCCAGAAAAATGTGTATCTCATTCAAACTTCCATAAGCTGCCATAATAACAATAAGCTTCAATAAGATTTGCCAGCCTTGATTTATTCAGCGATGATCTTTAGAGATGATACCTGTGAGTTCACTCATTGTTTCTCTTTCAGTCTACTGTATTTCATGCTATCCTTGTACCAATGGTGAATAAATCTTCACCAAAAAAATTGAACTTTTTTGTGTTGGGACCACAACAAAGGATCCCCAGACTTTGATAAGTAGTCTAGGGTTAGGTTAGGTAGAGCAGATGATTTTTAGGGAATCTTTTAATTAAAGCTTTTTATTTTGAAAACATATGTATAGATAATTTTTCAACATTAACCCTTGCAAAACCTTGTGTTCCAATTTCCCCCCCTTCCTCCATCCCCTCCCCTAGATGGCAAGCAATCCAATATATGTTAAACATGGTAAAAATATATGTTAAATCTAATATATACATACATATTTATACAACTATCTTGCTGTACAAGAAAAATCATGAGAAAAAAGGAAAACAATGAGAAAAAATGCAAGCAAACAACAAAAAGAGTGAACATTCTATGTTGCGATCCACATTCAGTTCCCACAATCCTCCCTCTGGGTGCAGATGACTCTCTTCATTACAAGATCATTGAACTGGTAGGGCACCTTTTCTAGTCCCTTCCTCATGCCAAGAAGTCCTTCAAAAAGGTTGCTTAGATACCTAGGGGGCTGCCAAATCCCACGTCTGTTTCAGTTCAGTGAGAAGACAACCCTATAGTGTGGGCTGCCCATATAGGCAAGGTTATGACCATTGCATCCTACCTGTCACTCTTTAGGCACCATAAGACTTCAAGATAGGTAAAATAGCAAAAAACTATGAAATAGTGAATAGTGGGTGTCCTGACTTGTGTATAAATTTAATTTGTAAGACACTTTCACAAAGTCATCAGCCTCACACACTCCTGTAGCCATTGAAGTTCAGTGATAAGACAAAAGTCAAGATTCCTGGCAACGGTCTCGGATACAGAATACAAAAACAGAACTAGATGTCTGACCAAGCTCTACGCACTCCACAGTATTGCTTCAGCCTCCTTCATGACTGTTAGAACCAATTGTTTTCCTCTACCTATTCCACATGGGACATCTTCACATGGTTGGGGTAGACACCCCCTAACTCACCAACACGTTTAAAGTCCATCAATTACTCTCAATCTGCTTTAGCCTGTGTGCTGAGGAAATTTTTACCAAAATGTGGCAGCTCCTTGGAGCCATAGTTGAGAGTTGGGTAGCACAAGGGTATGCGAGGGTCAATGTTGAAAAATTAGCCGTGCATGTGTTTTGAAAATAAAAAGCTTTAATAAATAAATAGATAAGTGAATGAATGAATAAATAAACAAACAAACAAACAAATAAATAAATAAATAAATAAATAAATAAGCAAGCACATAGAAATTTAAAAAAGAAAGAGTTGGATGACAGGTAGACATCAAAGGTGGATACATAATCTTGAAGGGGCTTGGCAGTCTTACAGAGGTACTAGTCCTCCCTGAATATCCTGTAAGTTGCTACCCTAAATGGGCAAAGTTGGCAGGGAAGATTATAAGCCCAAATTCTATCTTCCAATCACACACACACACACAAACACACACCAGGTCAACTGGTAAAGATAAGAATTTTTCTCAAAATGTTTCCTAGTGTAGGGTTCCTTTAAAAGGCTCTGTCATGCTTAGTGCAACACTAAGTTTACAAATACATCATTCAACATGGTTGGCATCTGGAACACAAAGGCAGCTTTCATTCCTGAAGGAACAAAGGTCCTTGTGAGTGGGATGCAAGGCAGCATTGAGAACAAACAGAAATCCTCTAACAGGATCACTTCCATTCAGGCACTCCCAGTTCAGTGAGATATCAGGCAAAAATGAGCCCTCTTTTAAGAAGGATGGCTCGTAGGTTGATGCTCTGTATCCACTGGCGGCGGCTTTCAACCTGAATGGGGCCTGACAAACGGAGCTTTGCTTAGCTCCTCCAACATGTCAGAAATGGATCCAGAGGGATGGATACCTCAAAGCCAAGGGAGCGATGAAAGTTTTCTCCGAGTTTGTTCTTAAGTTTCATATGGCATGCTTCCCCACCAGCCTGTGTTTTATCAAGGCACTGTGGCCTTTAAGAAGATAATTAACATTTGATTAAAATTTATTTTTAAAATTGTAAGCCATCTTCTTCTCTCATCCTGACCTTTAATTTGGCTGGCAGGACCCCAAGAGAGCACTTCGAGTTTACATTAAAAATTAGCCATTGTCAAAACTGGGCAACGCATCCAGAGGTGATTCATTCGTTGGGAAGGGCGTTCACTGCAAGTCTCAGCCTGGCAGGAACCAAATGGCTTAGTTAGCTTCAATTAGTTCCAAATAGCCTAAGGCAAAGAGCCACCTGTCATGGTTGTTCTGCCCACTATTGAGGAGGGTGAGCATGGAGCACACTGATCCAACAGCAATGATGGGGACAATTTCATATATCTTCATCCACTGGGATTAAACTAATTGTTGCAAATTCAGTCAACCAGTACCGATGTGTCAACTAAACAAATACATGCAGAGGAAGCTAGGAGACATGATGTACAGATTCATGGATAACTTTTTTCTCCAACCTTGCGGTAGACAGACCGCTGATTTTGGCATCAAAGCCCTGGGTTCAGATGCTAGTTGAAAGACTCAGTCATTGAATACCTACCAGCCTCAGTTTCCTTCATCTATAAAGTAAAAGGATCAGGCTCGGTGATCCCTAGGGTCCCTTTCAGAGTGAAATCTCTGATGCTATGACAAGTAAATAATCCCTGAATATGTTTTTTAAGAAGTTGAGAAAATGCTTCATGGCTCTTTGGAGCCAATTCTAATGAAGCAATTTGCTTTCTTCCAGCCTTTGATGAGACAAATAAACCTTGCAAAAGAACCTTACAAAAAAGTAACACTAACAAAGAAAACTATAAACCTAGTTTAATCAGAGTAACTAACAATTACATAGCTCTTTAATATTTACAAAACATTTTTAAAAAGATCATCCAACTTGAACCTTATGACAAACCTGTGAGACAGGGACTGTAGTGATACCCTTTTGGTAATTGTGGACACTGAGCCTCAGGCATATGATCTAATCTTCCCATGATCCTATAGCAGATAACTGTCAGAAGCAAAAATCTAACCCAGGCAGTGGTTAAATTTCATCATTTCCACTTCTATCCTTGATCTCCAATTTCCCAGAAGCAATCAAGACAGCCTTCCTGATGCTCTTCATTTGTTTGTCTATTTTCAATGTCCAAACTCCATGCCCTAAAAGATGAGCTCTATGAGCTGAACATCTGGCTGATCAATAGACAGTCTATGCACCTAGTTATTGCTATGTGGAAAGACGGTCTGTCATTGGTTTTCCTTGAGAACAAAGGACAAACAACATCAAGAAAGCAGACTAAAGTCTTTAGAATGATTCTAGAGTTCATTTAGGAAGTTTTGCAACGTATCAGAACCTTGTTCAACCAAGACAAAGATTTCTTCAAACAGGAGCATCTGAGGGACTTCACATTTATATAGCAAAGGCCCTCAGCCTTCTTTGTCTCATGGATGCCTACGGCAATCCAATGAAATTTATAGATCATCTCTCACAATAATATTTTAAGTATATAAAATAAGGTACATGGGCTTAGAAAGATGTATTTTTGCCAACCAACTTCATGGATCTCATGAAATCTATCCACAGAGTCCTTTGAGTTGGGGAAGTGGGGAAAGGAGTTCATGGAGAAACCTAGAAGCTGTTTCCTTTATCCAGTGATCTTTCTATATCTGCATTGATCTACAGTATATCTTCTCCCCACTGTATACAGTATCTCCTATGGTCAATTAGTTCTGATTTCGAGGTTAGAGACATGATAGACAATGAGGAAAGCAGAACAATTTTCTCAGTCCTGCCCCACTTCATCAATGAACAATTTCATCTCAGGTACCTGGTTCTCCCTCCCGTCAGCATTCACTTGAACTGATAGATCTAGTCAGGATATAACTACTTAAACCCTGACAAGATATGTCTAGTTTCTGCTTATTCAGTGAAGTTGCTCCTTTGAATCCGATCAGAAGAAGAAAAAAGATGTTTCTGCCTTGTTAATATATTAAGTTTATTTACCCAATTTTTAGTTACTATTTCAAAGGAAGAAGAAGAAAGTAAATCTCCTATGCACACACCTAATAACAGTCAACAAACAATAAGAACAAGGGGGATTTTAGGTGCCCTGGAACCTTTCAGACAATTGTGTATAATTACAATAAGGAAGTAATAGTAGCAAGGAAATGATCAGTCAGAACAGTGAGAGCCACTAGGATCTTCTCCTCAGACTTAGCCCAGTGTATCAATAAGAGCAAGCAACAGACCTGGGTTCTAAATCTGCCACTAGCAGTGGGACCTTGTGACAGGGATGTTCCCTTTCACCGGTGTTTACACACTGGTTTAAAAAAAAATGTTGAGCCAGTTGGCCATATAATATGCATGTCATATATTATTGTTGCTATTATATGAATGCTCTATTTACATGATAGAGTCCTGGGGCTTGAGTTAAATCTGGGCTCAGGTACTTATTAGCTGTGTAACCATGGGTAAGTCACTTAACAACTGTTTGCCTCAGTTTCCTCAATTTATAAAATGGAAATAACAAAGCACCTATGTCCCAGGATTGTTGTAAGGGTCAAATGAGTTAACATTTGTAAAACACTTAATGCTGGACACATAGTAGGTACTATATATTTATTATAATAATAATTATTATTATTACTTATTGCTATGGTCTAATATTTTGGATCACAAGAGGAAATTTAGTTTGTAAAGCAAGTCAATGGTTAAAATATTTCCATAGTAGCTACACTGAGCCAGTTCTCCATGCCAACTCATAAATATTTCCATGCACATAAGGCTAGTTTTCCAAAAGCTAGCTTTCCAGCTTCAATTAAACTCCAGACGCCAAGCTGTTATATGCTTGTCTGCTTCAGTAATTATGTCCCTGCACAATTAACGGGATGTGAAATGAGTACCCTGAAAACAAGATATTAATTGTAATAAATTCTGCTCACACAAACTTTCCAGAATCATATTACTCTGCTCAGGGAATTGGGCTTCAAATCTTGAGATGGCGGCATAAGTAGAAAGCAATATGGCGCCTTGTGCAAAAAAAAAAAAAAAAAAAAAAAAAAAAAAAAAAACTCTTGATCTATGAATCAGAAAGTAAGGGATCAAGATCTGCCTTTGAAGTTGCAAGTCCCTGGGTAATCCTTTTGCTTTTTTGGGCCTTAGTTACCTTATCAGAAAAATGAAAACAATAATAAGTTATGTTATATAATACATGTCTAGTGTCTAGGTCATTGGGTTGTTGGGGGGGGAAGGGAAAGTGCTTGAGGTATAGGCAAATGAACTAAAATCCATCAACTTATTAGCATCCTGTGATTTTCCTTATGATATAAAATGAAAACTTTAAGAACAAAGAATTCCCACAAGCCTCTCTGATAACTCAAGAGACCAGGATGAGTACCCAGAACCCCCTGACCCACCTCCCTTCATTCTCATTCATGCAAAAATGTTTGTAGCAGCTCTTTTTGTAATGGCAAGAAGTTGGAAATTGAGTGGATGCCCAGCAGCTGTGGAATAGCTGAATAAGTTATGGCAACTGAATGTAATGGAGAATTATTGTTCCATAAGATATGATGAACAGGCTGATTTCAGAAAATCTTGGAAAGACTTAAATGAACTGATGCAGAGTGAAGTGAGAAGAACCAGGAGAACATTGCACACAGTAAGCAAGCTTATATGATGATCAGCTGTGATGGACTTGGCTCCTCTCAGCAATATTGTGATTCAAGATGATTGCAAAAGACTTGGGAATGAAAAAGACCCTTCACATCCACAGAGAAATCAATGGAGACTGAATATGGAATGAAGCATAATATTTTCACCTTTTGTTTGTTTCTTTGTTTACTTTTTCTTTCTCATATTTTTTTCCTTTTTGGTCTGATTTTTCTTGCACAACACAACAAACATGGAAATTTATTTAAAAGGATTGCACATATTTAACCTATATCAGATGGCTTGCTGTCTTGAGGAAGACTGAGGTAAGGGAAGGAAGGAGAAAACTTCAGAACACAAAGTTTTACCAAAATGAATATTGAAAGCTATATTCACATGTATTCATGTATTTGGAAAAAAATAAAATACTATTCAGGGAAAAAAAAAGAAATGAGCATGATGATTTAGGTCTGCTTCCTTTATACTTTTCAGTTCTAAGAGTAGGACTTAGAGTCCTGGACTAGCTCAGTCCATGAGTATCTTGGGACTCAGGATTTCTAGCTCAAATATTGCTGACAAGCCAAAGAAGAAGTTCTAAAATGCAAGGGTCCTAGGACACAAAGCCAGAAAGAGCTTTGGACTTGAGCTTGGTAATACCAATGCTATGTAGGAAGTGAATTAGGCTATGAACCAGATCCCTCCTCAGAATCTAAAGTGGAATAAGGAGGGATTTACAAGCTACAGGTATTAGACAGAAGTGGTTGCATGTTTGCTCATCATGTCTTTGAAGTAAATAATTCTTTGTTAAAAAAAACATTTTTAGACCTATAAAATTGGGAGGAGCATAACTGGTGAAGAATCAATTAATCAATAATTGAATTAAGCTCCTACTATATGTCAGGTGCTGTTAATCCATGGATATCTTTTAAAATACAGCATCTGCCCTCAAGTAGCTTTCAATCTAATGGAAAGACAACATGCAAAGAAATGTATACAAATTATATGCAGGAGGATTAGGAGATAATCAAGAGGGAAGGCACTGAAATTAAGAGGGGTTAGGAAATGTGAGAGCCAACAGCAGAGATTAGACATCTCTCCATCTCCTTAAGATGGGAAGATGGGAAGAAGAGAGTAGGGCTTAAAGGAAATACTAATACATAAGAATGCATAATTGTCAAGTATTTAGAGAAGTCCATGCATGATCGGAGATGAGCTAATACAAAGTCAAATAGAGCCATGAAAACAACAGACATAATTACCTCCTTTAGTTAAATAGGTAGAGTGAAAAAAGTGGAAGTGAAAAATTTGTACTTACACTGACCAAGCTAGAGCCAAAGATGGTGCAAGGGCCCATCTTTCTACTTTACATAGTTGGCTGACCATGAATATGGAAAATTGTACATATTCAGGTTGACACCTTAGCTATATCACTAAGTTGTATTTTTTCTCCCTGTAAAATCTTGTATCACAGAGGATGGAAAAAGTTTATATTCAAATATTTAAATGATATTTTTAAAAGATACCACTAAAGAATTTATCTTTTTTAAAGAAAATAATATCTGGTTTTCCATCTTGTCTCTATGAGCAGCTACAAGACTGGCCAACACATTTGACCTTTCAGAGAACCAAAGAACCCTCAAAGATCATCAGTTCCAGATACATTGCTGATTTGAATCAGTGGAAAGAGTTATCACACTGATAGTTCCATCCACATGGATTAAATCACGTATTCATATGCTGTACATGACCACTGACACCTCCAAAAATGTTTAACTCAGCAATAAAATAAATATGTGATATAATCATGGTGAGTCATTGCATACAGTCATACATAACATACTTCTGCTAATTAATTCTTTTTATAACAACTGTTGAGAAAAGCCTTCATCATATTAAAATGTTGCTTTTATGTAGTCTTGCGTGATTTGGGGTATTTTATGAATCTGTGATGTCATGAGTATTAATATTCTCCTAATTCATCTATGTCTTCTCACCTAGTGAATTCTGCATCCTTGCTCTCCCATAAATTCTCTAATGAAGATTGCCTAAAATGTGGATGGCCTTCCTCTCTTATTATTTGATGACTACTGATGTAACATTCATAGAGTCATAGATCTAGACCTCAGCAGGACTTTGTCATTTAATCCCTTCTATTCTACAGATGAGCAAATTGAGGCTTAGGGAGAAGAAATGGCTTGCCTATGATCATACAGGGAAGAGATGGAAAAACTGGAGTTTGAACACAGAATAGCTAGGTGACAGAGTGGATAAAAATCTTTACCTAGAGTCAGGAGGGCTTATCTTCCTGAATTCAAATTTGCCCCCAGACACTTACTGGTTATGTGATTTGGGGGAAATCATTGAATCCTTTCTTCACTATGAAATAAATTAGAAACATAAATAACAAACCATTCTAGTGTCTTTGCTAAAAAACCCACATGGTGTCACAGAGTCAGATATGACTGAAAAGTGACTGAACAACATTTTATAGCAGTATGAATCCTCTTCTTTCCACTATACCATATCAGGGTCAAGTCTACATCCTCACCTCCTAATTTGTCTACTTTTATTTTGTTTATCTATATCTCAATAATGTTTTTATGTCCCTTCTTGCTAACAAGTAAGGCAGCAGTAATAATATGCAATTTAGATTTTTTACTCTCACTATGTGACTTGATGCCTTTGAACTGTTCCCCATTTTGATTTTCCAGATTCATGATATTTCATGAAATGCAGTTAAATAATGTGAATGAGGAACTAATGTTAGATAGCTTTTATATCAGGGAACACCTTGGAATAATTGAAAGAGCTATGAAATTCCCCAAATGTGATCCAGCCTACTGTCTCTCCTTTCCAGTCCTGACCTTAGATCATGATAATGCTAATGCAAGACATAGGTATTGATTGATAATCTCAATAGGCTGACCCTTTCATTGTATGTCATAATCTAAGTGATAATCATTCTTCAGGCCCTTGATTTTTCCCATGTTGATGGTGGAGTCAATAGACTTAGAGCAGCCATGAACTTTAATGAGGAAACCCTGTGGTGGGAAAAATCTTATGGACTTTATAGGAAAACCATCTTCCCATCTATAGGTGAACCATGGTCCATTGAGACTCTTCAGAAGGTCTTCCATAACAGAAGCTTTTTTTCCTTATTTAATTTCTCACTTGATATTGATGTGCCATTTTAACCCACACATAGGAGAAGCACTATTTGGAAAAAGTTTTAAGGTCACATTTTTTTTAAAGTAAAATGACATTTTTTGGAATTAATGAACAATACACTCAGTGGGATTTATATATTCTCTATAGCACTCAGGCAAGTGCATAACTATGAAGACGTGGTCTGTTATAGAAAAACGGTCTTCTAAAATGAGCCCAAATCTTTCTATTTTCATCACACTCTTTTAATACTTGAATAGACCTTTTTAATAAAAATGACAGGCTGTAGGAGGAGGTACAGAGGGAAGGATCATAGAATCACAGATATAGAGGTTGAAAGGATTTTAAATTAAGCCCAAATCTCTTGTTTTACATATAGAGAAGAGGAGTTAAAGTGGCTGCCTGAGATTCTAAAACTTATAAACAGTAGAACTTGCATTTGAATCCAGCTCCTCTGACTCCTTGTTCAACATTCTAGAAGCACTAAAAAATGACAAAAAAATGAAGAGGAAAAAGAATGTAGTCAGTAAATAAGCATTTATTAAGCACCTACTATATTTCAGGCACTCTGTTAATTGTGCCTTTAGGTACAAGCCAGTTCATGGTATGATCTATAGCTTTCTGCTCCCCAGCTGATGTCCAAACTCAGTTTGGATCTCAAAGAGTAGGAATCAAGGGAGAGATGAACAATAACTGGAGTGAAGGAAAAGGCATCATGCCCATGGGAAGGGATAGTCTTTGTGAGAATCTTAAAGGGAGAAATAGAGGGAAAAGATCAAGATCCGGAGTTGCAAAGCCCTAATGTATATACCAATCAGGTCTAACAGCCAGAAGCAGTGACTGGGAAACAACAGTGGTTTCCCACCATCCTTTGAGAAAGGGAAGAGGACCCACAGATATTTGTGCTCACATTCACAATGAAAATGAAAATCTCAAAGGACTATCTATACGGGAAGGATATTTGCCAATGTTATAGATGGGGGCAGTCTTGGAATCAGAGATACCTAGGATAATGTGTGTGTGACCCTGAGCAAGTCATTTCTCAGTGTTCTGGGCAGCTAATACCAAAAATTACAGGTGGTTTACTGAACTGCATCAATGGGAGTTTCCCACTATAACAAAACCCTTCTGAAAACCCACTTCTGGACACCCTTCCAAAAGAAATTTTTTAAATGCACACAATGCTTGAAGTTTATGGAGAGCATATAAAAATAGCTATTAAAAACATACAGAATGAGCTAATTCTTCACCAACTTGGACATAACTTGTTTTCTGAAACCTTTAATCATAGCTCGCATGGACCTTGTGAACGTGTGAGTAAAACCATTTACGAAGCACCAATTAAGTGATGCGCTTGAGATTCAGCACCAGATGTTGAGATTCATGGAGATGCCAAATGATGAGACTGAATAGAGCAATTGGCACTAAATGTTGGGGTTTGATGCCAAATGTTGGGGTTCACTCATGTGAAGAATTCACAATGGCCTTTCTCTTTGGCAAAAGGTAGGTTTGTTATGAGGAAAGATTACAAACAAAATATAGAGGGACAATGGACACCAGGAGTGGTAAATATTAAAATAGACTCATAAGAACCTATAATAATTAACAATGGAAAAGACAAGCTCCCCAGGGGAACTTACTATTAAAAAGGGAATATACCACGAGGTGCGAATACTCCACTGACTGGCAGGCTAAATCTATAGAGAAGTTTAGCACCCTAAAAGAGTTAGTTAGCTACAGAAGAAAAAAGACACCATGAGGCATGGAGGAGAGAGATGAAAAGAAAGACATCATAAGGCAGAATAGCATGGTGGATTAACCCAGAAAGTTTCAGCAAAGATAGTGAGAACTAAAGGTAGGTTTCTTGGAGAAATTTAACCTCAGGGTTTCACCTAATTTGGATTTCTGAGTAGACCCAGCAAAGTGGGGCTACCCAAGACCTCTATAGAGGGTGTGAATATAAGCAGGAACTGATCTTCATCAGTGCTCTTCCCTGCTTGCCTCAGAGAGTAATCTTATCAGTACTTCAGGATTTTCTCTGACATTTCCCTATAGTTACCCAGGACCTCATCACTAAGTACAAAGGACTTCACTAAGTCCTAGAGATACAGACATAAAAGCAAAGAGTCCTCACTTTCAAAAAAAAAAAAAAAAATCCCATTCTAATGAAGGGAGACAACTCCTATTTCACAGAACAAGCAAAGGTCCCATGATCCTTAGGGTGCAGTAGCAAATGACAATGCATCTTCTTAAATGTCATTTTTACAGATGTCTCTATCAGTTTCTGCTCCTTAACCCTGTGATAGAAACAAGGACTTTGATGATGAAGACTTTATTTTCTGGGTTTTCAGCAGCTGTGGTTGCCTGTATAGCAGAAGCTACAACTCCTGCTATATGATAATAACAAAAAGACTTTTTCTGGCCCAGATCTGTGATTTCATTGATGTAAAGAACTCCCAGGGGAAGCAGGCTTCCCTGCACCTTGGTGTTTTAGAGTTGCCTGGGGCAAAGAGAGATTAAGATATAGGCCCAGGGTCACCTAGTAAGGATGCCTGACTCAGAGACCAGCCTACTTTCCACTTCCCACTACTGCTCCTTCAATGACAAGATGATTATAATTTAATTATATAACTGTGTTAATTATGTAAAAATTAAATGATTCCAGATAATACAACAATCAAACATAATTATAATGGAAAAATACTTCCGTGAGATCACAACTCCATCAAAGTATGGAAGTATAATTATAGATGTTAATAAACAGAGCATGTCCTAATGTATTACACACTAACATATTAAGATATAATAATGTATGATAATATGCATTTGCATTTATGATTTGTTGAAAAATAAGATAGAAAGATAACAAACAATAATTATGTGATAAGTATAAATGTATAATGATTATAATAATACAATGGCTGAGACTAATTTTTTAATGGTGAAGGCAGACCTTTTGCAATGTTGGGAGATAGCATTACTTTGAAAGGATCTAGGATTTGGCATCAGTAAAATTCCCTGGCCTTGAGCAAGTTATTTTTTTATTCTCCAATGTTTCCATTTGTCTAATACAGATTACAGGCTCCTATCCCTCCTTCCCTTCACTGATTTCTTTGGGGAGTTGAGGATGATAATAATAGTCCGTTCTTCTTAATAATTACAGAGCTTTTTATTTAAAATATTTTAATACTCCCCAGAAGGAAAGCTTCAAATAAAATGCAAATGTGTTGTATGCTATTGAAAACATCATCAAAAAAAAAATCACTTAAGGCATTGGGTCTCCACTGGGCGTGTCATGAAGGAGTCCCATCATTCACTCATAATTAGGTCAGAAAAATAAGAGTGGCAAGAGTTAGTTTCTTTTTCCAAAGAAGGGAAATGTTTGCTCCAAATGTCCTAAATGTAAATGAGCATCCTTTGCAATCACCATCCAGCTTGGTCTTCATGAATCCAGTTTCATGTCATCGGTGACTTTCTCAAATCTTAGGGCATCTGGACTAGAGCAAACTTGCTCTAGTCCAGACTACTCCATGGAGGAGTGACAGCCCCACCAGTGATTCTGATGCTTCTTCAAACTTACTTACATTCCAACCTTCTTGGAAACTGCCCTTTAGGGGCAGCTAGGTGGCGCAGTCAGGAAGACCCGAGTTCCAATCTAACCTCAGACACTTAATACTTCCTAGCTGTGTGACCCTGGGCAAGTTACTTAACCCCAATTGCCTCAGAAAAAAAAAAAAAGAAAAAAAAAAAAAGAAACTGCCCTTTAACTCGTGAAAATTCCTTCTGCTGAGCCCCAGGAGAAAGACAAATTACCTTGACATGAGTCAACCAGAAGCCTCCACGTGAGTCCCAGCCCCACTAAGAACCCAGAGGCTGGTTTGGGGTTTCTCAACATCAACAGCTTGAGTCGTTCAAACTTGCCAAGGCTTGACTTTTCATTTAGATTCACACAGTATTTTGTAAGGAATCTGGAAAACAACTGTGATGCAATCTGGGAGATAGTGGATAGTGTTGTGCAGTGGATAGAGTGGGGTCCTCAAGCCAGGATTACAATTTTAGCTCCTTCCTCTTCAACATGTGTGAACAAGGGGGGAAATACTTAACCTTTTAGTATCCTATGGAATCAGGACAGAAGCTAAGATGAGCTTCTGAATTGCATCAGTAGTTTCCATAGTGAAAATTAACTGCACCAATGAAACCCCAGGGAGTTGTGGAGAAGGGAGAGGAGAACTAGAGTGTGAAGGAAACTGGAGAGGAAAAGGGAAGGGGATGGGGGAAGGGGAAGGAAAAGGAAAGAGAGAAAGACAGAGGAGAGGGAGAGAGGAAAGAAGGGAGGGAGGGAGGGGAAGAGAGAATGAGAACTATGTGCCATGCACTGTGCTAAGTACTGGGGACACAGAAATCCCTGCCCTTGGAAAGCTTATAACCTAATGGAAGAAATTACAAGCAAGTGAAATACAGGATAAACAAGAAATAATAAAAGGAGAATACTGGAATCAGGAGAGATTGGGAAAGGCCTCCTGTAAGGAGGAGGATTTTAATTGGGAGATAAAGGAAGCCAGAGCAGAGAAGGGAGAACATCCTTGGCATGGAAGCCAGGCAGAGAAAATGCCCATAGCCCAGAGAGGGAGTGCTCTGTTTGTGGTACAACCAGGAGGCCAGAGTCACTGGGGCAGAGAAGACTGGACAGGTAGGAGGAAACCTGGTGCTGAAAGGTTGTGAGTGGCAAACAGAGCATTTTGTATTTGATCCTGGAGACATTCAGGAGTAACTGAAGTTTATCGAACATGGTGAGAATATGATTGAACTTGAGCTTTGGGGAAAATCCTTTTGCAAACAATGGAGGATAGGCTGGAGGGGGAGAATCCTGAGGCAGACACCCTCACCAGCAGTTCTGGCAACAATCCAGGTGTGAGGTGATGAAAGTCTGCCCCAGGGTAGGGACAGTGTCAGAGAGAATGGATCATATCTAAGAGATGTTGCAAAGGCAAAATCAAGAGTGAGGCTTTGGATATGGAGGGAAAAGGGAGAAAGAGAGGGAGGAATCCAGGATGACTCCTAATGTGTGAGCCTGAGAGACAGGGAGCATGATGAGGCTCTGTACAGGAGTAAGGAAAGGAGGAGTAGGGAGGGTTTAGGGGTAAAAAATAATGAGTTCTAGTTTTGGACACTTTGAGTTTCACATGTTTACTGGACATCCAATTTAAAAGGTCTGAAAGGCACTTGGAGACATGAAATTAAGAGTCAACAGAGAGTTTGGGATGGAAAAGGTAGAGATATGCTGGAAAAATTAGCATAAAGATAGCAATTAATCCATGGGAACTGATAAAATCACCAAGTGAAATTGTCTAAGGGGAGAAGAGAAAAGGGTCCAGGACAGAGCCAATATTTGATAGCTATGGTTAGAGGGTGTGATCTGGCAGTAAAGGAAATGGGTTCAACACACTCCAACACAGCCCTGACAATGTTTTTCCCCACCTCCAAATATTATCTTTCTGATATGGAAATCAGAATGAAACTTTCTAGGACGAAAAGTAACCACCAGAGTTGGGAATTTCCTAAACAAAAATCCTGTTTGCACATGGAGAATCTAGTTAAAATGATTAACCTTCTGGAAACTGGATCCTCCAGAACATTTTTCCCCCATTAGGGCACTTAACATATATTACTATGTATTATAAATTGTGTTTCACTATGGAAGATAGTCTAGTCACGTATAGGACAAGGGAGAATATTAGCAGTCTGAGTACTTCATTTGTACCTACAAAAATGTTAATAAATCTAGAGGTTCTCTCTCTTCAACCTCCAATTCCATGGGAGGCAATGCTTTATGAAGAAGGTATGGACACAAGGAGTATGGGATAAGAAAATTGCTGTAGATTGCCATCTGCTCTTTTAGGAAAGATAGCCATGTTTGAGATCACAGAGTCTTCAGAAGAATGTATTCTTCATCCACTTGGTTTTTCTTGTGTGAATTGCTAGGCTTGGCCCTTCTGAGGCATCCTGAGGCTCATGCAGGAGGACCCCTAGCGTGCTGGAGCTCCATGCAATTACCACAATTTATCCCCAGACAAAAGGCTCTGGAGGACCTCACCATCTCTCCAGGAGCTTTCCTCCATTTGGATTCTTTCCAAGGCCTCCTCTATGACGGAGTGCACCTTGATAGTGAGTGTATCTAGTCTTGTTTATGACTATGATTTAAAAGAGAGTTATGGAACAAAATTATTTTGAGGATGTGCCTCTATCACTAACTTCTTATAGAATCTTAATGTTTGCATAGGATCCTCCTTGCCGGAGGAAACCCTTGAAGGTCACATTCTGCTTGTACAAGATAAACACTGCTGCTGTTGTTATCAACATGATTTGATTAAATATATATATCATGCTGTATATTATATCCTACATCTGGATCATCTATTTATTCTACATGTTTCTCCTAGTTTTGGGTTTTTTTTTTCAGCAAAAGATTTTCCAAACACCAGAAATTTGATTATCTTAATAACAACTATAATAAATAAAATCATAATAGCTAACATCTATAAAGCATTTTATAAGGGCCTCTAGGTGGCACAATGGATAGAGTGCTAAGTCCAGAGTAAGGAAGATTCATCTTTGTAAGTTCAATTACTAGCTGTGTAACTGTGTGCAAGTCACTTGCCCATGTTTGCCTCAATTTCCTCATCTGTTAAATGAGAAGAAGGAGAAGGAAATGGCAAACTATTTCAGGTTTTCTACCAAGAAAAGCCTAAAAGAGGTCATAAAGAGTTGGACATGATTGCAAACAACCCAACATCAACAAAAGTATTTAAGATAGATTCTCATTTGATTCTCACAATGATCTAGTGAAATAAGAGCTAGGATTCTCCTCGATTTACAGGCCAGGAGAATCAGAATGAAATGTTCAAGGATTTGCCAGCATCATACAACTAATCTGAGGCATTTTTGAACTCAGATCTTCTGGAACTCCAAGTCCAGTGGACCATCCGTAACTACCATCATCCCCTTCAGGGTGAATTGTTATAGACTGTGGCCCTTCAGGGAAGATGAGATGTGTAAGGGTCATTTGAGTTCATGCATCAAGAAAGGAAATTTGTGGACCAGTCTTTGTATGTGCAAGTAGACTTGGGAAAGATTTCCCTTTCCCTTCTTTATTTCATGGCCAAAGTTATTCTTTGCTTGGCAGATTCACAGAATATCAAGTCAGAAGGAACCTCAGGAACCCATTAATTGAACCCAAACCTGAACAAGAATCCCATCCACAAATTCCCCCATTACCTCAACTAGAAAATGAGAACATTAAACCTTGGTGATCTTCAAGAACCCTCCCAGCTCTAGACTCATTCTCTGAGCCTGTAAACAGCTCCATTGGTAAATATCTCCAATCAAGGTGAAAACCACTAGTCCCAAGACAGCTAGTGCCATTTTGGACAACTTTGATTATTTGTCCCTTAAAGAGACCTTGTTCCAACCATGATTGAGGCAGTGCCTGATGAAGGTGAAAGATTCTCTTCTATAGATATGAGCCATAGCCTAGAATAATATTTGGCGGTATCCTGAGCTGACAATGGGCCCAACAGCCAAATATGAGAATTTAAAGAAGGGCAGACAGCTCATCCTTCCAACTCATGGTCATCTGAAAAAGTCTAAGAATGGGAGTTTCCAGGTAGCCCAAGCCTGCCAAGTCACGGACTCTGACCCCTCAGTGAAGGAGTTCCAGACACAAGCAAAGAGAGCCAATTGCTTTCCTTGATTTAATTTCCCGGAAATCTAATTTGGTGAGATTTGGGCTCTGTGATGAGGAATTTACAAGCAGTTTTTTTCTTTTTTCCCTTGGTTCTCCTGTATAATGAAGTGATCTTGGCAGTTTGATGAGCTGCCTGAGGCACCAGCATATCCCTAAGATGTCCTGCCCTTCTCTGATGCTGAGAGCACTGTTTATGACTTTTCAATCTTTATTGCCATCTTTTGAAGAATTTCCTTTCATGTGCAAATAGGTAGGGTCCAGGCCCAAACTTAATCCTACCCTTCTTTATCTATTCCAGTGACCTGGCTCCAGAAAGACTTTGCAATTTGGGGAGAAAGCCAAAAGGGAGGGAAGGCCTTTGGCCTAGTAGGGCCAGCCTATATTGTATGATGTTAGGGGGAGAGGAAAGCAATTGCCTTTCATAACCTTGCTCCAGAACAAAAATCTCTCCTTAGCTGACTCCTGAAATTCTACAGTTCGAACTTTATTTGTTTAACTTTAGGACTTTAAGTCCTATTGAAATGCAGCTACCTCTGAGAAGTGTTACCTTATAGAAAGTTTACTATGACATATTTATATATTACATATAATTGTATGTACATTTGTATGTATATACATATGTACCAATACACAAAATACATACAGCTGCATATACATGGGGAAAGGAATATTTTGTATTCATCTTTATAGATAATTTGTATATATTTGCATTGTATGTTTTAATATATAAATATAAACACATATACTACATATACACATACATACACACACGAAACCACATAAAATATCTTTGCACGTATGTGTGTGTCTGTATATACACAAATATCTCCAAATGCATATATACATATCCCCTTTCCTATAGAATATAAATGCTAAAAGTACAAAATGGGCTTTGGGGCTTGTCTTTGTATACCCAGAGTTAGAATCACTTGCTGTCTCCTCATTAGAATGTAAACTCCCTGGGAGTAATGGTTGTTTCATTTGTCATACTCTGGCTTAGCATAGTATGACACAGACAAGATGCTTAATTCATGTTTGCCATAGATTAAGGTTATCTTGCTATAAGAACTTATCAATCACTTACATCTCCATAATAATAGCTAATGTGTATTTGGTTCCTACTATGTGCTGAGGTTTTATAATATTATCTCCATTGATACTTACAACAACTGCCCTGGAAAATAGATACTGCTATTATTCCCATTTTCTGGTTGTAGAAAAGGAGGCAAACTGAAATGAAATGACTTATTCAGGGTCAACCAATCAATCCCATTAAACTCAGGTCTGACTGACCTTGGGTCTGGCACTTTATCCAATGAGCCTCTCCATGTGGCTTTTGCTAGAGAGGAAGCAGGGACTTTGAGTGTCTAAAGAAGGAATAAAGAAGGAATAAATCTGATGGAAAAAAATAAAGGATGGGGCAAATAAGGGGAAACTTGAAGCAGTTAAAACAAAGCTCCAGTTCTGTGGTCCTTTACCAAGGATGCAGCCTGGCAACCTGTGCTTAAACACTTTGATTTGCAAATTGTTTTCCATGGATCAGGCCATTGAACTTCCCAATGGCATTATGAGGTAGGTAGCGAAGGTGTCATTATCTCCATTTTACAGATGAGGCTCCTAGAAATGACATAAATGGGCTGGATAGAGCAATGGAAATCAAACTCACTTTGGCACCAAAGGATCTCAGTTTAAATTCCAAGTATAGCATTGTTTCCTTGGGTGAGCTTGGGTGAGCCACTGAACTTTGCTTGGAATACACTTTCCCATCAATAATTAGAGAAGATTGTTCTGGGTGATCTCTATGGCTCCCTTCAGACTCCCTTCTAAAGTCCCATGACTTCCATTTCAAACTCTACCTCTGACACTCCCTGGGTCACTTGACTTCAATCTCAGCCATCTCATCTGTAAAATGAGAGAATTGAAATAGCTGAGCTCAGAGGACCCTTCTCGAACCAAATCTAAGAGCCAATGTCCTCAGTTCAAATCCCACCTTTGAAACCAATTATCTGTGTGAGCTTGCATGAGTCCCTGGTGAGCTTCAGCTCTCTTATCTGTAAAATGAGGGGACTGGATTAGGGAACCTCCAAGGACTCTCTCTAGTTCTAAGTTCATGAGTTTATGCCTTGCCCAGGGTAACAGACTTGGTAGGTGAGAGAGGCAAATTTGAAATCCTCATTCTGACACCTGGCCCAGCCTTCAATGCTCTTATTGGTCAGGCTTGGCTTTTTCTTTTGGGGAGATTGCAAAAGAAAGAGAAAGAAGAATATTTAGAAATAAATGTTGGCTTTTTCACTTCTGGATCCATGAATCTATGAACAAAGATAAAACAATTGAGAACAGGGAGAAAGAGAATGGGAAAAAGTGGGGGGAGGGGGAGAGAGAGCAATATGGGGAAAATGGAGGAGTGAAGATTTGGAAGGAGGGCAAAATGATGATGGGAGAGAGACCCACCTGAAATCTCTGGCCCTACTATGGTTAGCCCATAGGTTACAGAAGCAATTAGTCAATAATCATTTATTACATGCCTACTATGTGCCAGGCACTGTACTAAGAAGCCATTTTCACTCCCAAACTCCCATTTAAGCTTGTTTATTACTTACATACAATCAGTAGGTAACCAGGGAACCCTGGCTAAGAGAGATTCAAAAAGTTTCCACAAGTTAGGTCTTGAAAACCCTTTATGAAGAAAGCACTGACTTGCTACCTTGATAGTGACCTCAGCAGCCTGTGTGACATCAAAGTGCCTCTCTGTCCCATTCATGCAGCTCAAATAAATATACTCAGGCATCATGGGGGAAAAGGAGAGAGAGGAAGCTGAGCCCAGCAATGATCCACCATTCTGTGATTATAGAAGCCCTGTCCCAAAGACACGATCTAGTTTATTCAAATCTGGGAAAAGGAAATCCCATAAACGTGTGAGTATATATAGAGCAGGGATTCTTAGCTGAAATCCATGAACTTTTGGAAAAAATATTTGGATAACAGTATCCAAATATTCAACATTCAGAATTTAAAATCCTATGTGTTTTATGCATTTAAAAGTATTATTCCAAGAAGTCAACAGACTGCCAGACCCATCCATCTCTCTCTCTCTCTCTCTCTCTCTCTCTCTCTCTGTTGGTCATCTGTCTCTGTCTGTCGTCTGTCTCTGTCTGTCGTCTGTCTCTGTCTGTCGTCTGTCTCTGTCTGTCATCTGTCTCTGTCATGTCTCTGTCTGTTGTCTGTCTCTGTCTGTCTGTCTCTGTCATGTCTCTGTCTGTCATCTGTCTCTGTGTCTGTCGTCTGTCTCTCTAACACACACACACGATACAATACCTAATCTATAGTAATCAAAAAGCAATATGTGATGGGGGAAGAGATGAAAAAGTCTTAGCAAACGTGAGAACAAAATGGATCAGACCAGAAAAATTTCCAAACAAGACCTTTACAAATAGTGGCAGAGGGAACAGAAGAAATATGACGACTTCCAAAATACTAAAACTGACCGTCGCAGTGTTGAAGGAAATGTTGTATCTTTCTGGCCAGGAATATGGGAGGTGCTTAACGAATGTTGATTGTCTAAAATAGAAACTGAGTTTTTACTTGAAGTTTTACTATAATTTTACTGCAGCCATTAAGGATCAAAGCTACAATGTCCTGGCATTTTAATCCAGGACTATTGGTCATGGGCTCATCTTCACATCTGTTCCTCATCTCCACACACCTGGAAAGTTTTATGTTTTGTTCCCTCCAGCCCTGAAGCCCCTCTGCCTCGAGAGCTTGTAAAACCTTGCAAAACTCCTCGGCTGCACTTGCCTCCCTCAGCCTTAATTCCCAAGGAGAAGGATAGCTCAACAAAGTGAGGAAACATCTGCAGTGAGGCCCTGGAACATTTGGAAAAGAGGTCTTGCCTCAGTAGAATTCACAAGAGGTGCCATCCCCTGTGACTCATCTCACTATTCTTTTCTTTTAAAAAGAAAATCACACATACTTTGAGACTCAGAGCAACTTTTTCCAGATGGCCGTGCCAGGATTTTCCCAAAATTGTATCAACTCAAGAGTAATTTGGAAATCTTGCTCGGCTTTAAATCCCAGGATTTTCACATGAGTCTGGATAGAAAAGAGCAAAACAGATTTTCTGGAAATCTCCTGACTCCTGCTGAGTTTAATAATCCCTTTCTTTTCCAGTCAATTGGAGTTGTTCTATTAAATATGTAAATTGATGGCGCTGCTGATGCAAGACATGGACCAATGTGTGTCCCCAAATGGTATCTCATCACCAGAGCTATAGTTAGGAAGGTTTTCACCCAGGGCAAAAGGGGATGGGTCCAGGAGGGGAGTAGTGAAGAGGATGGTATAAATGCAGGTGCAAAGACTGTAGCCTCACATGAATATACCTGCAATTAACTCAGTGAAGTGAATGAAAGGGCATGAGATGAGTCAGTTGTTCACTAAGCATTTATTGTATGAGGAGGTACTGTGCTAATCTCTGAGGTTACAAAGAAAGGCAAAAATAAGTTCTGTCTTCAGGGAGCTTATAGTCTAATAGCACTATAAAGAGAGTGAACAGAAATAATAGATGGAAGGAAATCTCAGAAGAGAAGAAACTATCACCTGGAGGAACTAGCAAAGGACTCCAGCAGAAAGTAGGATTTGAGCCGTCTTGAAAGCAGTGAAACTAAGAAGCAGAAGGAAGGAGGGAGAACCGTCCACGTATGAGAGAAATCCAGGACAAAGATACAGATGAGAGATGGAGTGTCATGTGTGAAAAGCGCCAAGAGGCCAGAATGGTGAGATTATAGAGAACAAGGAAGTATTGAAGAACTAGCATGGCAGGAGAAGACAGTGGGGAGAACCTGAAATACCAAAGGACATTATATTTGTTCTGGGTGTTAATAAAAAGCCACCGAGGTGCATTTATTAGAAAGGGGGTCGACATTCAGTCTGTCAATCTCCAATTGCCTGTTGGCCATTTCCAAATGGAAGTAGGTTACTCACAAACATCTGCAGCTCCAAAAACTTAACTGGAACATTTCTACTCAAGTTTCCCCTCTTTAAAACTTTCCTGTGATAGTCAAAGGTATCGTTATCCCCTCAGCCATCCAGGCTCAAAGTCACAGTACAATCTTCAATCTTTGTTCTTGCTCACCACCAGATGCTAAGTTTTGTCAGTTTTATCTCTATAACATATATCATACACACTCTTCTCTCTAACATCACCCCACAATAGACTCACTGTTCATACCTGGATTATTATTGTAAAACAATGTGCACTATTCCAATGGCCTCCTGGCTGGTTCTTATCTCAAATCTCTGCCCACTTCAGTCCCCTCCACCCAAATGCTAAATTGATCTTCCTGAAATGTAGCTCGGATTATATCACCCTCCTTTCATTCAATCAACTCCAATGGCTCCCAGAATATATATGTGTGTGTATATATGTATGCATGTATGTATATGTGAATTAGTACCTGTACATGTGATTTTGTGTGATGTATATATGTAATGGAGAGAGGGAGAAAAAGAATATACATATATAATATATAATGGCATTATATATGTGTATGTGTATACATATGTGTATATATACATGCACACATGTAGTTTGTGTATAATATATATGTATTTTGTGATAGAGGGGAGAAAAGGACATGAATAAAGTATGACATATATGTATGTGAACATATATATTTTTATGTATGTGTTTCATCCTTTCACACACTTTTTATTTTGATCAATGTGGCCCACCCACTAACTCTTCCTTGTAAACAATTTCCCATCTACCCCTTCTATGCTATATCCCAATCACATCTGCCTCTGGGAATTCTGAACCCCCTTCAAAATCCAGCTCAAGTATCACCACTTACAAAAAGACTTTCCTGAAGGTCCCAATTGTTCCTGTCACCCTACTCACACCTCAATCTGGCTACCATGCTGTATTTGCTTAAAATTGGGTGCTTGTTATTTCCCTCCTTGAGGATGATCCCAGGGATCATCCTCACTAGTGGCTACCTCTCCTTGCTCCATTTACTTTCTCTTTCTCCCTCCTTCTACCTTTCCTTTCAATGATACAGTAGAGTTTGGATCATCTTCCATTGCCAAGACAAACTTGAGTTTGTGATATGAGCAATTAAGCTTGAATTGAAGTGGCCTCTGATATGGAAAATGCTCTGAAGCTTTTCTTTCTCCTTGTAAAATCATTTGCATCTTTCAAAGCCCATCTGGACTACCTGGTTCTACAGATCTTTTTCCTGACTCTTCTACCTTTCATTGCCAGGTCTCTCATTCTGGAAATTGTATTAGGGCTACATATGCTGTATTTCCTTGTATATAGGCAAACCCCACCCCACCCCACCCCACCCTCAATAAAGCATAAGCTGCTTGAAGGCAAAGAATGTTAATTTTTTGTCTTTGTTCCCAAAGTCTGAAGTAAGTTGCCTGACTTTTTTCCTTGTTATTCAGTTCTTCTCAGTCATGTCTGACTTTGTGGCCCCATTTTGAGGTTTACTTGTCAAAAATACTAAAATGATATGCCATTTCCATCTCCTTCTCTCTTTATTTTACAGATGAGGAAACTGAGGCAAAAAAGAGTTATATGACTTGCCCAGGTTACCAGGTTAACTAGTGTCTATGGCCAAATTTGAACTCGGGAGGATGAGGCTTCCTTATTTCAGATCTGTCACTATCTACTGCTCCACCTCACTACCCCATACCAAATGCATAATAGACCCTTACTAGAAGCTTGATGAGTTGAATTGAACTATTTCCCCATCAGTTTTAGAGAATTCTAAATAGAAATGGAAAAAAAAGTCATAAATGATCTTGGTAACAACAAAGAATAGACTTCCTGTGAGTAGGTGGTAAAATCTGGGGGAGAAAGAACATTCTGGGAAAATGAGAAATCCCCATGTACCGGACATCTAATTCTCTTCATCATGAAAGGACCCTCGAGAGCCATGGAGAGTGAGAACCTCCTGTTACTCCCAGTAGCCATTGCTGCTGACACAAACTTCATATTCAGCTCCTGAGATTACATGTGTATTACTCACACAGAGTCAGTTTCTTTCTCCCTTGACCCCAACAGAGCTGTTTATGAGGTCTATGGCTGCTGCTGAGAAACCTACTCTTCAAACCACCCACAGTCATGTTAATGTAGATAAATCTCAGGGACAGAAGGAAACAGCAATGAGATAGCATGGATAGAGTCCACGTTCATAGGTTTGGAGCCAAGACAAAGCAATGTCCAAGTCCAAAATTCTAGAATTTCATAAACAAAAGTGGACACAAAGGCGATATTGCCTCGATTCCAGCATGCAGTAGTCAGGCAGCCAACTGAGTCAGACCATTCCTAGGCAAGTAAATGGACGGATGCTACAAGTGGACACAAATATAGCCCAGAATGTAGGAGGAAGAAGAAACAATGTCAGATTCTACTTAGGAGGATCTTTCATGAGTATCCCAAACTGCTCCCTGGTGCAAGGGCTACTACCTCTCCTTCCTCCCACTTTCCTCCCAGATATATAATAGAATTTGGATCATGCAACATTATGTCCCCTGAAAAGACCCATTGGGAAAGAGTAGGTGGCAACATTTTGCCAGCGATAATTTTGCATGAGAAAAAATGGCATCTAACAAATCAGTTAGTTAATTAGAATTCTCCTTCAGTCCAAGGTTCTGTTGTTCCTTGAAACAATCCTTGCAATGTGTAGTCTATAACCCTTTCATATTCTCGATGTGTTCTGGAGCATTTTCTGATTTTTCATTATCCTCCCATATGCCCAAGGCCAAGCCTGGTGGGACAATCACCTCCTGGACACTTTGTCTCTCTCTGCCTTTACAACCATGATCAATCCTCTGATTGTTTCTCTCCCTCATGTTCTCTCTCCCATTCATGAGATTATAAGAATCTTGCAATCTCCCAGACCTCCCGGGACTCATCAGAGTTAGAAAGATGACTATCTATATGGCACTTTTACTCCAGGGTTCAAAGGATTCCTCTTGTTTGGCAAAGCCAAATGATTCTTGGGGGTTAGTTTTAAATAAGAAAAGACCTAATGTGCAGTCTCTAGCCTGTAATTGTTTTTATACAGTTTAAATTAGACCGAACACAACTACATGCAAACACTGCCCCCCATCCCGGGCTGAATTCCCTTCCTCCAGCTGCCCAAAAGCAGCCTTCTCTCTTCCTTTTGCCCAAATGCATCAAAAGAAAAAAAAAAGACACTTGCAAACTTTTTCTTTCTTCAAATCCTTCAGGTTTTAGACACACTTTCTGTTTGGGGGGGAAGAGGGATACCAAACTTTTGATTCCATTGGTGTAAAGATCTCCCAGGGAGGAGAGCCCCTCCACTGGTACAGGTTGTGCCTCATAGGTCGAGAGAGTTTGCTGGCACACCAAAATGTTAAATACTGACCCAAGGTTACCGGTCAATACATGACAAAGGCAGCATTTGAAATCTGATCTTAGAACTCTGAGATCAGCTCTTTCCTCTACATCAGGAGGTTAAAATACAGAATGGTTTCCCTCCAATGGGGATGGCAACATAGTGGGTATACATGTATGTGTATGTCAGTTATAACTAGGGTGAGGCAACCAGGACTGAGTACAATTTAAAGGGTGCTTTCTTCTCCATGATCCCATATCAGAGACAAACATCTGAACTTAGTAACCTCGCTAGCAAAGAGAATGAGCCAAAATGGGAAGCTGCTAATTGATCCGATTCCTAATCTATTTGACACCCCAGCTGGTTGAGCAGATGAGCCCCATGTTGCGTACACCACCGAGGACAGACTCCCAAAAAATGGCCTCCATGTCTCTAATAGCCTTTAAGCATTGAATGATGTGCAAAGTTGGGCGGTCCCTCCTCTCCCTGTGTGTGCAAGGCCATTGAACAAATGCAGAGTATTGGAAGGTCATTGGCAGGTTGCCTGCTCTGGTTTCGGCCATTCCTAGTTGTTGCCCTTCCAGACAGACTTGGAAAAGGCCGTTTCCCCCCCAAAAGCTACTGAGAGGCGTGTGTACATGACTGTACAGGAAGTCAGAGCTAATATTTATTTAGCCCTTACTATAGACCGGCATTGTGCTAAAAGATATACAAATATCTTCCCACTAGATCTTCACAACCTTGGGTTTTGCTGCTTGCTTAACTCAGTCACATTCAACATTTCATGACCCCATTTGGGATTTTCTTGGTGGATATGCTGGAATGGTTTACCCATTTCATTTTCCAGCTCATTTTACAGATGAAGAAACTGAGGCAAACAGGATTAAATGATTTGCTGAGGGTCATACATCCAGTAAGTGTCTGAGGCCATATTGGAACTCAAGAAGATGAGTCTTCCTGATTCCAAGCCCAATGTTGTCTCCACTCTGCCACCTAGCTCCTTGTGAGCGAGGTGCTATTAGTATCCCCATTTTGTAGATGAGGAAATTGAGATGAGTAGAGGTGAATGACTTGTCCAGGCTCACCTAGCTAGTGTCTGATGCTGCAGTCAAACTCAGGCCTTCCTGCCTCCAGACCCAGCACTCCATCAAGATATGAGATGAGATTGAAATCTTAGCTTCCAGAAGAAGAACTCTTAATTTTAGTCGAATTACAAGCTTCTCTGCCAGTCTGGAGAAACCTTTGGGTCCAGCCCCAATCGTTAAACCTTCTCAGACTTGGGTTTTGAAAAGCACCAAAATAAAACAGATCAGATTACAAAGAAAACCAAGTAAAGGGAAACAGTTACCCAAGCTTCTCCATTTATTGGCCCCAGGTTAAGAACCCCAGATTAAGGAGTTTATAGCAGACTGATTCCAACCCAAGCAAGGAAAATTAGCAGAGTGACCTGGAGTCGGGAAGACTGTATTTGAATCTTGCCTCAGACACCACTGCTGGGCTAGTCAACCTCAGTTTCCTCATCTATAAAATGGGGATCGTAACAATATCTACTTCACAAGGTTATTGAGAGGATCAAATGGGATAACATTTGGGCAGCCAATCCAGTCATCTCAATACTGTCAAATGTTTCAACATCCAACACTGATGGGATTTTATCAGTCGAAATTATAAAATAGAGTGATCCTCTGCTTTTCTGCAGCCCTCTGAAGACCACAGGACCTTTTTATCTGATTGGCAGCTAAAACCTTCCTTTCCTGTGGTCTCCTCCATTAGAAGGAAAGCTCCTTGAAAAGGAAAGCTGACCTTTCCATTTGTAACCCATTTGCAGGTCATGTGTACATAATCAGTGCTTAATAAATGCTTGATTCATTCCTTCACTTAATGCTTAATAAATGCTTATCAATTTATTAAGTCATTTGGTTAATCCATTTGGTTTTGATATCCACGGAAAGCCAAAATTTCTAAGAGTAAGAGTTATTTCTGTCTACATACCCTTGTGTGCTTAGCAAGGGTCCAATAAATGCTAATTAATCAAATCAAATTAAATTGAAATGAATAGGTGGCTGTGTGATCCACCAATATTTTCTAAACCACAGAATTTTGCGTCTTGTGGAGAAAGACATATTCCAAAATACCTAACTCAGACTGCTGGGAAATGGATTAAAATAGGCTGAGTTGGCAAGCTAATTGTCTCCAGGCTCATCCACAGTATTATCTTCATAGCCACAACCCTGGGCTATATATTAAACATACTCTTTGAGGTTCTTTTTCAAAGAAGAAGGGGAGCTCTTTCTAACAAGTCTAACCTTCTCCCCACTCTGCCAAGCAAAAGTGGAATGGACCCCAAAGATCATTGCATCCTACTCTCTCACTGACAGATGGGAAAATTGAGGTCACATGCACTGTAAGTGACAGCAGGAATTCCAACCTAGGTCCTCTGATTCGGGAGGTTGATTGGTTCAGGAGAAAGGAAATTTAGCATCTTAAGAAGCTTGTTTTTAAATCAGAAGAAGTCAGATGAAAGTTGGGAAAGATTACCTACAAATTACATCAAAAATTTGTGATGATGTCCAAAGGGAAGCTATACAGGGAAGAGAAGTCATTTAGAAGGTTATAGGCTCCTTGAGGGCAGAAACTTACATCATTTTTTTCAGATGATTTTCCCCATGTAGACTTGCAGATGGTCTCCATTTTGAAGGAAATCTCCAGAAGTCAGTCATCTCATTTTCCTTAACCTACGTCAGCCTTTCATGTCTCTGGTCTCGGGAAATGACAAGGCTGGTAGCAACGAATGGGTCTGTGTAAGAGAAGAGAGAGTCTTGTTTGAGAGCAATGGTCCTAAGATGGGCAAATGGCAAAATACTCTTTAAATAAGTCCTGGCTTCCTAGTAGATTCTGACTGGGAGGTAGAATCTCCAGCCTCTTGAAATAATAACTGGTTAGTAGACTTTGCACTCAGTGATCCATTAGGACTGTTCAGTCCAAGGACAGAGTTTTAAAATCCATTGGATTAACTCCTAAACTGGAGAAGCTCAGTCCTTCTAGGTCACGTCAGGGGCAGAGCTCAGATCCCAAGGTGGATATCGAGATCAGGAAATGTTTTTTGCAAAGTCGGCTCTAGGACCATATCTAGGTTAATTCTAGGCCTCTCACATGATTGGCCTACCTCCTTTTCCAATTAAATATGAACTTGACAGTGGAATTCACATCACTTCTCATGGGCCAGACACTGTGGATATCATGTTACAGTAACTAGCATTTACACAGCACCTTAAGGTTTGCAAAAGAACAAGACATTATCTTATTGTATCTTCACAATAAAAGTAGATTCTATTATTAGCCCCATTTTATAGCTTAAGAAACTGAGGCTGAGAGAGCCTGACACTCCCCAGTACCTGAGGAAAAAATTCAACCCATGGATTCCTAATTCCGAGGCCAGTGTCCCAGCAAACATTTGACAAGAATTCCCAAAGCTATTGATGCTGTGGCCCATTAGTGCTGCCTGCCATCTTTCTTTCCAAACAGCAAAATCTCTGAATTTACTCTCAATTTAAAAGCTCTGAAATCCCCTACACAAACTCAACTCTGTCAAACAACAGGCATGTATTAAGTACCTACTATGTGCAGACATTGATGAAAGCCTGGGAATGAAAGCATCTTTGCCCTGGAGAAAATCCTAAGAGATCTAAGTTACTTAGCAAGCAAAATCTGGTGCCAAAAAGAAGAAGCCCAGGCTGGAAGAAGCAGGAGACACAAATATTGAGCCAAGTAAAAGTGGGGGCACTTTCATAAATATACTTTTGGAGTTAAGGGGTTTTAGGAGTCAAGTTCTGTAGAATGGGGGGAGTGAGAGAAATGCTGTCAATGAGTGTCTGGTCTGCAAACCAGTTGATGGAGAAATTCTGCCTTAACCCAAAAGAAAGGCATAAAGAGTAGAATGAAAGGTATAAAGAAAGAGCAGAATGAAAGACATAAAGAAAGAGCAGAATGAAAGGTGTAAAAAAAGAAAGAGTAGCATGAAAGGTGTAAAGAAAGAAAGAGTAGAATGAAAGGTGTAAAGAAA
>JAJPUD010003554.1:164561-180255 GCA_023553655.1 Myrmecobius fasciatus | reverse complement strand
AGTAGAATGAAAGGTATAAAGAAAGAGTAGAATGAAAGGTATAAAGAGTAGAACATAAGGTACTCCTCAAACTTGCATGCTGAGAAGAGGGGAGATATTTGGAGGCAACCAGCCTTGCCTGCACTCAAATCACACTAAGTAAAGGATATCCCATTCCTCCAAAGGGCTGAGCCAGCTTTTGACACTTTCAAGCTCTGTGCCCCCAAGCAAGGCACTTTACAGCTGCCTGCCTCAGTTTCCTCAACTGTAAAATGGGGATCAAAAAATGCACCTACCTCCCAGGGTGGTTGTAAGGATGAGATAACATCTGTAAAGCCCATAGAACAACGTCTGGTCCATATTAGGTGCTTCATAAATATTTGTTCCCTTCCTCTTTCCCCTTAACTCCTTGTAAATAGCCCCTTCCAAGTGTAACTCTCATTGTGAGCACAGGTGAAAGCGTTTCTAAGAGTATACACACCTGCTCAGCATCAGAAGACTTGGCTGAGGGTAGTCTGAGCCTGTGATTTCACCAATAGCAGAAACTTCCAAAAGTGGAAACAACTTCCACCAACTCTGCCTAGAATTTATCATCTTAAGAAGTTGCCTAGGGCACCGAGAGGTTGTGACTTACCCAGGGACTATATGTAGGAGACAAGATTGGAATACAGGTGGTCTTGGCTCTGAGGCTGGCCCTCTGATCACTCCTCCATGCTCATATTTCCTTCCTTGACAGATTTTTGGTCAAAAATAGATTGCTAATGACTTCATCCTGGAAGCCACCGGCCTCTATTCCCCACCAAAAGTATTTTCCTTGCATTTCCTTAAGGCCCTGACCTTCGGGATGAGCCATTTGAGAAACTGAGAAGTCCTTTAAGTGATTTTTGGGCCCCAGCAGGCCACGGCAGCCCTTCCTGAGAGTTCCCTGCAGCCCCCCAAACAGGAAATGCCTGAGATTCCGCAGGCAGGTTTGCCTGTTTGCCCAGCATCCCTCCCTCGACATTTCCAATTTAGAAGAGGCCGACTGTTCTCGGCCTCCAAAGGCAAACTTAATGGACCAGGCCTAAATTGGGCAAGGTTGCTCCCTGGGAGGGATTACGGCTTCTCTAAGAAATGCTTCCTCCCAAGTGATGCCCGAGATGTCAGCAAGTCGGCCTCCATGAGAGTTTGAAAGGAAAACTGGGGCACCAAAGGAGCAGTCTGGGTTTGCTCCTCAGGCGAGCCCAACCAGAAAAGGGTTAGCTTTGCTCTTCTTATTACCATAAGTGGCAGCTGAGGCTAGTCCTGGGGATGCTGCAACTGGCTGAGAGGAGGTCTTTAGGGGATGCCTTCTCCAATTTTCCCAGGCTCTCCAATTCCTATGGCCATAAACTGAAAATGAGGGGAGCCTTCACAAGTGAGCTGGGAGAAATCGTGGCCACCTTCAGGGGCAAAATGAAGAAATGAGAAATGGACTCCCTTGGGAAGAGACTGCATTGGGTTCTGTTCTCTGCCTCTAGAGAAACCCTAGCTCCCTTCAAGCCTCACACTCACAGCTGTCTCTTCAAGAAGTCTTTTTTGGTCCCAGCTGAAAACACTAATTCCCTTGTCCATTAACTGTATGATAGTTCTTCTTATACTCATTAATTCCTTAAGGAGAAAGTAAACTCCTTGAAGACAGTAGGGTTTTGTTTTGTCTTCATGTGCTCATGATTTAGTGTAATTATTTGAACCCTGTGTGGATGCATAGTGAGTGTGATGTATTCATAATAAGCACTTATTTATTTGTTTATTTTATGTATTTATTTGTTTTTATTTTTTTAATCAATGAATTTATTAAATTCAGTTCGTTTGGGTGAAGATCTGGTGTGAAATCTTTGGTCTTACCCAAACTACTATTTGAAATGATTAAAGAAGAAAGAACTAAGCAATGAAAGGAGAATAATCATAGTTCACAATTATATAACATTTTCAGGTTTGCAAAGAGCTTTGCAGATTTAATCCTCATAACAACTCTGGCCAGCAGGTGCTATTATTATCTCCATTTTACAGAGAACAAAACAGATTGGATTGGATGGTCTCTCAAGTCCTTTTTAAAGCCTTAGTTTAAGCTGTTATTACCATCAAATTTGCCATGGAAGTGTATAGTTATTAAGGATTCAAATCCAGTTTTTCTTGACTCTAAGTCACTACCTTGTACTATACTTGTCTATGTGCCTAGAATCATATTTGGGCTAGGAAGAGATTGGAGGCAAACCCCCCATTTGGCAGATGAGGAAACCAAAATTTACAGAAACCCATGGTTCCAGAGACAAGTGAAGAATTTTGGACCTCTCCACTAGAGTATAAATGTGTATAGAGTAGAAAGAGTAATGAAAAGAATTATACCATAGCAAAGCCTTGAAAGTAAGAATGTTTTATGTTAACATCCCCGGTTCCACCCATATGTTGTTGTTGTTTTTGCGAAGTTCTTTTTCAGTCATGTCTGACTTGCACCATTTGGGGTGTTCTTGGCGGAGATGCTGGAGTGGTTTGCCATTACCTTCTCTAGTTCCTTCTACAATAAAGAACCAGGACCAACAGGATTAAATGATCTGTCTAATGTCACAGAGTGAGTAAGGGTCTAAAACTAAATTTGAACTCTACAATAAGGAACCAGGGCCAACAGGGTTAAATGATCTGCCTAGTGTCACAGAACGAGTAAGAGTCTAAAACTAAATTTGAACTCAAGAAGATGAGCTAACTCCAGTTCCGGCCATTGCACTTCCTTATTAGAGACCTTCCCTTAGGTCTTTTGCTTGACACCATGACAGCCTGCAAACTGTCCATCTGATCCTTTTCATTTTCCTGTGTAATCAGCCCACTGCCTTTTCCAATCAGGCGTTTTTGGGGTTTTTAAGGATGTATTTTCTTCCTAGTGAAGATTGCAATTAACCATGCCTTCTCCTATCTACATCACACTTTGTCAAGTTTCCTTAATGAAAAAAAACTTTTTTATTTTTCTTTCTTTGTATCCTAGTCTTTAGTGCAACACCGGCACACAGAAAGTGCTTAATAAATGCTTACTGTCTGACTGACTTGGTATAACAGAGACCTTCCCTTAGGTCTTTTGCTTGACACCGTGACAGCCTACAAACTGGCCATCTGATCCTTTTCATTTTCCTGTGTAATCAGCCCGCTGCCCTTTCGGAATCTGGCATTTTTGGGGTTTTTTAAGAATGTATTTTCTTCCTAGTGAAGATTGCAATTACCCATGCCTTCTCATATCTACATCACACTTGGTCAAGTTTCCTTAATGAAAAAAAAATGTTTTTTTTTCTTTGTTTGTATCCTAGTCTTTAGTGCAACACCAGCACACAGTGTTTCATAAATGCTTATTGTCAGGGTAGCTAGGTGGCGCAGTGGATAGAGCACAAGCCCTGAAATCAGGAGGACCTGAGTTCAAATCTGCTCTCAGACACTTAACATTCCCTAGCTGTGTGACCCTGGGCAAGTCACTTAACCTCAATTGCCTCAGCAAAAATAAAAAAATTAAAATAAAAAATAAATGCTTACTGACTGACTTGGTTTAACAGAGACCTTCCCTTAGGTCTTTTGCTTAACACCGTGACAGCCTTCAAACTGTCCATCTGATCCTTTTCATTTTTTCTGCATGACCAGCCTACTGCCTTTTCCAATGAGGCACCTTTTGGTTGTTCTCCATGCTACATTTTACAAGGAAGGCATGATGGGCAACACAGTACAGTTTATTCATAGCTGCTGTGCATGCACCTTTGACCCTTGCCTTTGGATCAGCCACAATTCTGAGTCATTAGAGACTGTCATGATCTATGATGGGCAGCCTTATCATGTTTTTGAAAGAACATTCATATTGAAAAAAGAATTTTTGTTTGTCTAGAAGGGCCTACTATGTGCCTTGCTTATAAATAAAGTTTAAGGAGTGATAGATTAAATTGACTATTGATGATCAGTTGACCTTTGTACAGATACCTTTTCTTTTACTGAATATTTTAATAGAAGGACAAATACTTAGTGCAATTTAATACTTTTCCAATGTTAGCAATGACTATCTTAAAAAGTCATTGTGGAACAATGACTGTGGAACTGTGGAACACTGTGGAACAAAATCAGGCTTTTGTTAAGCCCTTGCTCGTGTGTCTGTTCTAGCAGCCCACTCACCAGAGAACTAAGCTTCAAAAACTGGTTAAATGGAGAACATTTTAACAGCAATGCTGTGTCCAGTGATACCAGTCAGCTGTAAAAGCTAAAGTAGCAAAGGATAATTCAATTAACAAGTATTTTTAAGCAGGCTTCAGGGACTGAAACAAAGAAGGTAAGAATCCTAATACCAGTAAGTATTTAGAAAACAGATACAAAGAGAATAAAATAAAACAGACCCAGGACTTTTAGAGAGAAAGGGAGTGAGTCTTTGGGTCTTTGGGGACATGAAGAAAAGCTGAAGAATATGCCTGAAGAAAAAAAAGAGCTGCTATGAGGCAGAGGAGAGGAGAAAACCTCCAGATATTGAATAGTCCCAGAAGTTGAAGGTGGCGTAACCTGTGTCTACAGGAAAAAAGACCAGTTTAAACAAAACAATCTGATACAGTCATTGCTTATGAATGTATACAGTCACTATGTAAGATATTTTTTTCTTCGTTGTTTTTTTTTTCCTTTGTTACAAAGAATGGTCCAATCTGGAAGGATGCATAAAGGGTTTTCCCCCAGCAGAAGTGATTACAATGTGAAAACAAGTGGTTATGTCCTAAATTATAGCATTTAATATGTATTCTTTTCCTGACAATGTCAGTTCTCTGCTCAAGAAGTTTCAATGGCTCCCTGTTGGCTATGAAACAAAATACACATGTACTTCTATGTTTGGCATTGAAAGCCAATCGGACTCCACTCTATCTTCCTGTTCATTTTATGCTTCTCTCCTTCATGATCTCTACATTCAAGTCAAACAGATCTGCCAGCTGTTCTCCCAACTCGGCATTAATTCCATCTCCCTGATTTTCCTCATGAATAAAATACACATCCTCCTCATCTCTATGGTTAAGAAACCTGAGACTCATTCAAGACTCAAATCACATACAACAAAGGAGCAAAATATATCAGAAAGATTCCTGAAATTTGAATAAGTAAAACACGTTTCCAATCTCTGCTCTAAAACTACTTCTGTGAACTTGAACAGATCCCAGTCTCTCTGGGGGTCCCATTTCCTCATCCATAGAATGAGATGGCCTTGAAGGTCCTTTCTAGCTCTCCATCTATGGATCTGCCTGGATAACCATAAATCAATCAGTCCCCCTCTCTGGGCCTCAGCTTCCTTATCTGTGAAAAGGAAGAGTAGATGATGTTTGGGACATCCCTTATAGATCTATGATTTATTGGCCAAGCTACTGACCTGATGACTTCATTTGTATGGGGAACTGTCAATGGAAAAACTTCCTCTTAAAAATAGGTCTGCACTTTCCCTGCAGGCTGAGACTTGGAGAATTGCATTTGAAAACTTAAGTGACTTTCCTAACGTTGCAGAGTCAACATGTGTCAAAAATCAGGTCTTCCTTGCAACAAAGTCAGCTATTTACAGCTAGGTCTCACAGGCTCAGGAAGATCTGAGTTCAAATTCAGCTTCAGGTACTAGCTGTATGACTGCTATTTGACTCCGTTTCCTTATCTATAAAATGAAGATTATAACTCCCTTCCTACAAAGATTGTTGTGAGGACAAAAGGAGATCATATTTGTAAAGTACTTGGCACAGTGCCTGGCACAGATATAAATGTTAATTGTTACCTACTATACCACCCTTTCTCTCAATGATCCTATAATCCATCTTGGTTTTTCATCCTATCACCCACCACAGTGTTTTGTACATAGTAGGTACTTCATGGATGGATGCATATTGGATCCACTTAAAATGATCAGTTTGGATCCTCTTCAGAGGATCAAGTCCTTGAAAACCATGAATTATATCAAATTCATTTTCTATGAGATCAGGATGATGTGCATTCTATAAGTGATGGAAAGCAGGGAGATGGAATTAATGCCAACTTGGGAAAATAGCAAATCAGTTTAAGTTGAACATAGAGATCATGAAGGAGAGAAGCGTGAAATGAGCAGGAAGACAGAGTGGAATCAGATTGGCTTTCAATACCAAACAGAGGAATACATATTTATTTTATTCCATAGACAACAGGGAGCCATTGAGGCTTCTTGAGCAGGTATTTGACATCATCAGGGAAATAATACACATAGCAATTCATTCACCAGACACTTAACAAAGTTTGAGTCCATGCTGGATGTTCACATAAGACCTCTGGAATAGCATGGATAAGTTTATTTCACATACAACAGTGACATCTACTGGTGTCGAGGGGGTCTAGGACTACAGCTAGACACCCCATCATTTAAGAGGATTTCTTAGGTCCTCCATTGGGCTTGCTTGTAGAAGGGTGCCAAGGGCCCGGATCTACAGCTCCCACGCCCACTCTCCTGTGGTACAACGTCCCACACTGACAGACAAAGTGGGGACGCCAAGGTGCCCTGCCTGATAACCACAACTTCCTTTTTCAGTTGAGAGATTACCAGAAGTGTTCTCGGAGAGCATCTGAAATTTTGTTTCCAGTTACGACCCAGGCTAACAGAAATAAATATTTAACTTGGAAAGAAAGCACATAATGGATCCAACAAATGTTGCCAAAATGGAGAAATCCAGTGAGAAAGTAGTTGGTGGATTTCCTATCTTCTCATAAATTATTCTATTCCTCAACTTTGGATTCCCAGCTAGAAAGGGCAATCCCAGGAGTCAATAGGTGACTCCTTAGTGAGAGGAAGGTCCATGATCCAAAGGTCCTTATTCCCAGGCTTTTCCTCCTTCTAGCAAAGCATATTCCCTTTCCTGAGAGGGAAGATAATTATGCTACACGGGAAGATGGAAAGTCCATCAACCTAGCTTCAAGTTGGAAAGACTTGGACTCAAGTTTTTCCTTTGACATTTACTACGTGACTCTAAGCAAGTCATTGTTAATTGTCTAGTTAATTTATAATCTTCCTGTGGTTCAAGCAACTCCCTAGGAGATATCTTTTTGGCTAGAGACAGGATGATGGATGCAGTTAAATCACTAGATGGTAATTAGTATAATAGTATGGGAGGGGGAGAGACAATGACTCTACAATTTTAAAAAAACTGAGTTCAAATCATGCCTTTAATAGTTACTATGTGTATGACCTTAGTGTCACTTAGATGCTCTGCTTTTAGTTCCGCATCTTTTTAGTGAGGATGTTGGACCAGATGGCTCAGCTTCTTCTCCATTCTAGATCTAAGAAAGTAGGAGCCACCAGTTGATTTTTGTGTTGATGGATGGAGAATTGGGAGAACAGATCCTGCCTAATCCTGTTTTGGGGTTTTGTATCAGCTGAATTTATTTTCAGTTCCTATCCCCTCTATGCGAGGGACAAAGCACTTACATTCCTTATACCAGTGAAATATTAAGCATAAAGGGGGGGAATGAGAGGAGGAAGGAAGGAAAGTAAGAAGAAACGAAGGAAGGAAAGAAGGAACAAAGGAATATGGGAATGAAGGAAGGAAGAAATGAAGGAATTGGAAGGAAGAAAAGAAGGAGAGGAAGGGAGGGAGGGATAAAATGAAGAGAGAAGAAAAAGAAGAAAGAAAGAAAAGAAAAAGAAAGTAGGAAAGAAAGAGAAGGAAGAAAGGGAAGGAGGGAAGAAGAGAGGAAGAAGTAAAACAAAGAAGGAAGAAAAGAAAAGGGTAGAAAGATAAGAAGGGAGAGAAAGAAGGAAAGACAGAGAAGAAAAGGAAGTAAAAAAACAAAAGAAAGGGAAAGGAGGGAAGAAAGGAGGAAAGAAAGGAGGAGAGAAAGAATCAGAATATATAGATGTGTATAAACTAGCCCACCCTGTGCCTGAGAGTGTTAAAGGGTATCTAGCACTTAATAGTTTCTAATTTAAAAGTCAGTTCTCAAATGCACCATAGGAATGGCAAGGAGCCTCCGGAATGAGTAACAAAGCATGACTGGAAGTACAAGAGTTAGCATTAAGGCTGTTCATATTTTAGGTTAATTTCTTCTGTTTCTGAGTAGAGGGAGGCTAATTTGATGTTTCTATCGCCCAGGGCTGACCGCTGGAGATTGAGACAGAAGCACTATTTCCTGTTGAAGTTGGTATCTGAATTATGCTTTAAAGGAAGCTAAGGATTCTAGAAGGCAGATGTAAGGGGGGGGGAGGAATCACCTAAGCAAAAGCATGGAGGTCGGAGCTGAATTAAAGTACATGAGAACAATTCACCTCCAATTTGGAGGGCTTCAGTACAAGTTGAAGAGACTGGGTTTTATCCTAAAGCAACAGGGATTTTTTTTTTCCTATGCTAGATTCAGTGATGTGAGGATGAGCTACAAGAATTTGTAGAGTTCAGATAGTTAATTGCAGAACCATCCCTGAGCCACTTAACCAATCACTCCAGTCTCCTCCCTGCTGTCAACGTGAAATATGAATGATCCAGGAGATCCAGGTTTTCTATTAAAAAAAAAATGTCAGAAGAAGCAAGGCATTGTGGGCTTTGAGGGATCTGGACCCTAAGGCCATGGATTCAAATCCCAGCCTGCAAGTTCAATGCCCCTCATTGTGCCTCAGTTCTTTCCTCTGTAAAATGAGGGGATAGAACTAGGTTATTCTGCAGAGTTCTATCATTTCTAAATCTATGACCCTAGTTAAATTGCCTGAAGTTTCTAAGGAAAAGTTACTAAAGATAAATCTCGTGGTAGATGGAGAAAATGATGAACTGGGTTGGATGGACGAATGAGGCTACACTGACATCTTGTGGCTCACAGCATCAACTACTACTGACCTGGAGGGCTACACTATGCCTGGAGAAATGAGACAAGGAAGGAAGGAAAACATATGATTTACTTTGTTGCATGATAGTTAACTGATACAAAAAAAAGTATCTGTTGTGGTTACTTAACTGCCATGTGTAATCTTTGTCAATAGAATAGTATCACTCAGAGAAAAGCAACATGGTGGCAAGGTGAGAAAAGTGCTGATCTCTGACCCAGGATGATGGAGGCTGAAATCCTGTTTTGGATATATACTCGCTCCGTGGACAATTTCCAAATTGTCTTTGTGAAGTTCATTTTTGTTTTACCTTAGTGAAAATCATGGTAGAGTTTTTTAACAAAATTTTCTTAGAGAGCCTAGCTATCTCTCTGCAAAAACTATTGCCTGGCTTTGATTCCTACATCCCATACTTGAGAAATTAATTTTAAACCCCATTTTAAGCCTTTTTGCATTTATTCTTAGTAAGTTTTATCCTATAGATCTGGCCAATCATTCTAAGTTACTGATTTTTTTTTAGTATTTATTCAGCCACAAAACACTAACTATCCAATCAAGCTTTGTATCTCCAAGGTCATGTCTCTTAAACAACCAGACATACTTCCACTAGAATGACTCTCCAAGGTTCTTATGAGTCAGTGGAACACCATCAAATCCAGACCAGATCAAACTAAGTCTATTTAATTTTTTTAGGCTGAAGAAATAATTAAGGTAGATGTTAGCAATGCATTTAATGTGATACCATTGTGGACATGGTAGAAGGTGATTGGCTGGATGATGGCCCAATTAGGTGTATTTGGCACTTAATGACTGCAGCTAAAAAGCAGACAGCAGATTGGGATCAAGTTGGAAGTCCATCTCTTTTGTTATCAACATTGGCTTTTTAAAAATTAGCCTTAGCATTCATCACATAATTTCAATTCATTCTGATGTTATTCTCATAGGTTTGTGAAAGCAATCTTCTACATGTGAGGTTTTTTTTTTCTTTTTCTTTTTTCCTGAGGAAATTGGGATTAAGTGATTTGCCCAGAGTCCCAGAGCTAGGACATGTTATGTGTCTGAGGTCAGATTTGAACTCAGGTTTTCCTGACCTCAAGGCTGGTGCTGTGGTGCATTTTACCAACTAGCTACCCCCTACATGTGACTTTTGAAGGCTGAAATGAGTCAGTGAATTTCTATATTTTCATATCAGTTTTAGAAGCCCTCCCCCTTTTATTTTTCTCAATGATATTTGTGTTTTTTAATCATAAAATTTTCACTCAGGATATTTACAATTGTGCTAGCTCTATTGACCCTCTGTAAATTCCACTGACCCCCCCCCTCATCTGACCATTTGAATTCTACTCTTCTCAAAAATCTTTCCTGGTTTCCATTTCCTTATTAACATGTTCACCTATTCCCAAAATTCCTTCATTTTAATGATATCAGTCAAGTCCTTATGGGGCAGCTGGTTGAATACAGCAAGTATTGTCGTTTGTGCCCAATTCTGAAGGACACTCTTAATCCATCCTCTTAGAGGGAGGGACTGTATACAGGATCTGACACATAATAGGCACTTAATAAATGGTTGCTGACTTGACTGGAACATTCTTTAAAGTTCTGAATCAGGGCTAACACTGAAAGCTTCAGACTGCCTGGATTTACTTCATTTCTATCAATCTGCTCTACATACAAACATTCTTAGTAATCTACTCATCTTCAAGGTAATTTTCATTTTTTACCAAAATCTTTAAGGATATTTGTTTCATTTACATATGGATAGAACACTGGAACTGGGATCAGGAAAACCTGAGTACAAATCTGGCCTCAGACTCTTGTTAGTTTTGTGTTCCTGGGCAAGGCACTTGACTTTTCTTGGTCTCAGTCTTATCATCTCCAAATGAGTAAAAGAAATACCACCTGTCTCTTCAGGTTGTTGTGTAGATAAAATGAGCTGTTCCTGAAAGTCGATTGAAGTCTCTTGTTTGTAACAAAGAAAAAAGTTAAGCAAACTAACAAAATAATCACAATTGAACATTCTACACTATAGGCAGCAGCCTCCCCACCTAGAAAAGGAAAAAGTGCTTCATCAGAACCAAAAAAGAACTCACTTTGGACTGCTTTTTAATATTGTTTTCATTTACATTTTTGTGATCATTATGTACCTTGTTCTCTAGCACTTCTTTCTTCTCATATCAATTAACACTATTCTCATTTCTCTGAATTCACTTCATCAAAATGATCAGAGAGATAAATAATAAAATAATATCTATAATATAATAAATATATTACAAATATATCTTATATAATAAATATATCTTTAATATATTTATATTATATAATATAAATAAAACAGAATGAATACAATATATATCTAACAAAATAAATAATAAAAAGAAAGAGATAAATAATAAATCCATTTTGAAAAACTACTTTGTATGTTAAGCATAAAAGAAATTTATTTCACCATAGAAAACTAACAAAGTCACAGAATGTCAATCAAGAGTCATTTATGAAGTACCTGACACATACCAAGCACTACATACACTAAGCCCTGGGCATAGCAAAAAATGAACTACTACTACTACTTCTGCTACTGCTACTACTACTGTTGCTGTTGCTACTTACTACTACTATTGCTGCTACTGCTACTACTACTGCTACCACCATCACTATTGCTGCTGCTGATTCTGCTACTACTATTGCTATTGCTGCTGCTGCTCATATTACTACTACTACCTCAGCTATAATCTCTGCCACTGCTATTTGCTGCTATTGCTGCTGCTACTACTATCACTACTGTTATTGCTGCTGCTACTATTGGTACTGTTGCTGCTGCTACTTGCTATTGCTGCTACTGCCACTACTTCTGCTATTGCGGCTGTTATCACTATTGTTGTTGCTGCTATTACTATTGCAGCTGGTGCTAATAATAATAATATTAATAATTCTACTACTGCTGTTTCTGCTGCTGTTGCTACTTTCTGAATCCGTGCCCTATACTCTAGTTATACTTTTCTCTTTTCTACCCTGAATTCTCAGATTATAAAAAAGAACACAACCTCTCTGTCTTCCTAGGAAGTCTCTCATCCTGGGCACTAGAATAAAATCCCTTTTCTGCTGTTTGCTGTCTCATTAACTTTGGATCAGTTATTTATCCTTTTTCAACTTCCATTTCCTCAATTATAAAGTAAAGGGACTATAATCTATGGCTTCTGAGATTCCTTCTAGTTCTAGATCAATGACGCTATGATGCTGATCCTGAATTTAAGTCCAAATATTTACTTTGAAGGCTGAGCGTACAGCTGTTAGGAACAATTTCTTTTTCAACAATATTTTATTTTCCCAATTGGATTCAAAAACAATTTTTAATATTATTTTCATTTTGAATTCTATTTTCTCTTCCTCCTTCCCCTACACCCTCTTTGAGATAGTAAATTCTATATGTGCAGTTATACACAATATGTTTCCATATTGGCCCTGTTGTGAAAGAAAACAGACAAAAGCCATGAAAAAATAAAGTGGAAAATAATGTGCTTCAATCTGCATTCAAACTTCATCTATTCTCTAGAGATGTATGACATTTTCATTATGAGTCTATAGGATCAATTTCAAACAAAAAGTAAGGATAAAAGTCATTTAACTCACTCTATACTCTATATCTCACCTCCTCTCTACAGATAAGGAAACTGAGACTTCAAGAGCCCTAAAGTTGCAGTGGTCATAAGTGGCAGATTCAGGATTCTAACTCAGGTCCTAACTTCAAATCCCATACTCCACTGCACATGCTGCACTCAACATAGAGTTAAAGGCAAATTCAAGGTGAAGATTTTGGAAGATTAACATTACAATAAATAATATTCTTTTAAAATCTTCATTGGTTGAAATAGGATTTTTTTCAAAAATAAGCTAAATCCTGTCAGAACTTCAAACTAGTGGTGCATCCTGCCATCTTGTGGCTCAATATGGCAATTTCATAGAGTCTTCAAGTTTAGTTTTGTGATGTGCTTTTAAATTAAAATGACTACAAGCTTTACCAGAACTTTTATCAAAGCACAGAGTTGATGTAGACTATTTGAAGTTTTCCTCAATCTTGATGATCTAAACAATTTTTAAGTATCGATAATTATGACAGCTCAGAACTTACTGGATGAGTAGAATTGATAGCCGATTCATAAACAAATGCTCATTTTTATGGGCTCCAAGAGCTTCAGTGCAAACCCTCAATTTGAGAAAATATTTTAGACTCTGGGGTATTGGAAGGTAATGACCTCTTGCACTTATGAGTTAGCCCTAAACAGAATGATCACTCTATCCTCCTAAAAGTGGGAGAAGTGGCAAAGGACAAACTGAATTGCCATTCTGAGTTTCATTTGTAATGGATGCTGAATTAAAAAGGATAGAAACTCGGATGTCAAGAGGCCACTTTATCCTGGAATTCATCATAGAGGAGAAACACCTGGGGATAATTTAACATATCCTAGATTTGGAAAGAACAGATGGCAAAAGAGAGATATCTTAATATTTGAAGGAGTTGGTTCAAGATAGATGGGACTCTCTCAAGAATTCTGAAAAACATAAACAAAAATTGTGTTTAGAACTGAGGAAAAGGTAAGCTCCCTAATTACACCGTTGTTGACAGAAAAGTCCCTAAAGGCTCACATTTTTTTAAACAGTATGAATAGAAAAGTAGCAAGGAAATATTTTTAAAATACACATGTTGAGAAGGGGACATGGGAAAGTAGATACGTGTGGATAGTACTGTGTTAAATTTTATATATACTTTTGAAAAATCATGTGTAATACATAGTCAGTTTCATATACAATTCTTTCCTGTTTTTATATGGAGATACTTGTTTGGGGTGTTTATCAAGATCCCGTTCCTATTTTCTAAAAAAAAATGTAGAGATGATGGAAGCAAGGGAAAATTATTGAATATTAATACAAAAGATTCTGGAAGAATCATATCAGGACAGATACTTTTAGGGAAGCATTGTGTATATTGTGGATGCTCAACAGATTGTGCTCAGTGGACTTGAAAATGGGGGGCTGATCTCACCTTCACTCTGAAGTCAGTCAGATCAATGAGCCCTGGGTCATTCCATCCTAAAATGTCAGTGATCTGAGGAGCAAGCCTTCTGTAGAACCACTGTGAAGGGTTAAAAAAGATTTATGGACCACATATCAGCAAAGATCTTTCCCCACACCCAGATGTCTCCTGGAAGACTAGAATTCCCCTACCATGTAGGCAACTGATTTCAAGTAAGGTTTCTAGAACCTGTTTTACTCATTACTTTGTAGGGACATCAGCATAGGGGTATAGATGACCTTACTACCTACTGAATCCTTAGCAATCCACTCTTTTCATCACTTTATACAGCTGGTTGCCTTTATTTGTCTGTTCCCTCTGCCTTAAAACCTCCCATAATTAACTTCTCAGAGTCTTTGTCAATTGTGAAAATAAAGTGACACCAGCCAGGATATTGTCTTAGCTTTACTCTACCAATTCCAGGAGAACTCATGAAATGTATGGGTACCAATGACTGTTAATTGAGTTTTTCATAAATTTCCAGTAAATATCTCAAAGTACTAACCAATTGTCAATGAAATAATTTATCAGCACTTGTGTCCCAGGGCTTTCAGTTTATTCCCAATAGAACCTGTGCAGATTGGGGCTAGAGGGAGGAAAGGGAAATCTGATATAGAAATTACCATTTCAGAAACTGGGGGTGTTTAATTTGGAGAATAGAAGTCTTGGGGACTGGATGGGATGGTGATAAACTGCAGAGCTTTCATGGGAAGGAGAAATTCACTTTCTCTGCTTGGTCCCATATGGCATAACTACAAAAAGAACAATAAAAGGAAGTTGCAATGAGGGAGATTTGATTATATGCCAAGGACATTTCCTAACAATTATAGTAATGGAATGGACTGCCTTGTCAGACAGTGAGTTGCCCATTTCAGGGTATCTTTAAGAGGATATTGGATAATGACTAGCCAGAAATATTGTAGGATGGATCCTTGCTTAAATATTTGTTGAATTGAATGGATTGTTGGAATGAATAAAAGTGATTATTTGATCATTTTTTTAATTGAGGTGCAGAACAATCCCTACTGAATGTACCTAAGTGTGTGTTATCACTCTTTTAACAATGGTGACATCTATAAACTTTAAGGTTCTATAATTTCAGCCATGAGGGTATTTCCTTGACCACCAACTTTGTTGATCCATAACAGATAATTTCACAAATTTTTAAAAGCCAAAAATATCTAACTGGCTAAAAGACACACCTAAAATGATAAGATTTTACTTCAAAAATGATACATGCTACTCTTCAGACAATAAAGAGTTTGCAACTCGGATGATACTTGAAACTTTTTCATGTGTTCATAGACTTAGAACTGGAATGAGTCATGAAAATCATAGGGAATAAGCTTCTTGCTTTAAAGATGAGGAAACTGAGGGCCACAAAGCTAGAGGGTAATTCAACAGTCATCTAGTTCAACCCCATTTTACATTTTTTTATGCCCTTCTGCCTCTATTTTGCCAGCTCTACTAGAAATCTGATGTTGCCGTTGGGAGATCAGGAAGACATCTTCATGGATGTGGAAACCCCCATCTCTTTGACCCAGATATTGAGTGGCAAGATTAGTTGAGGTCTGTTGATTTCAACCATCCTTCAGCTCTGAGACTTCATTATCCAAGACACTGAAGGGGTTGGACACAACGAGATACTGGAAGCATGGGATTTCATTGGTATAGTGAACTCCTAGAAGACTCTCCCCATACCAATTCATGTCAGAACATTCTCTGTAATTTAGGCTTAGAGAATTGTCTGAGGAATTGAAAAGAAGTAAAGAAGGAAGGAAGGAAGGAAGGAAGGAAGGAAGGAAGGAAGGAAGGAA
>JAJPUD010003554.1:121694-164551 GCA_023553655.1 Myrmecobius fasciatus | reverse complement strand
GAAGGAAGGAAGGAAGGAAGGAAGGAAGGAAGGAAGGAAGGAAGGAAAGAGATGGAGAGAAAAAGGGAGGAGCATTTATTAAGTACCTACTAATTGTCAGTTACTGTGCTAAGCATTTTGAAAATATTATCTTGGCTAGAATCATATAAATAGTAGGTATAGGTATCTAGGAGGTGTAATGAATAGTCAAGTTGAATTCCAAAAGTTTATGTTTAAATCTTATCTCTGTTTACAAACTTTGTGATCCTGGGCAAGTCACTTCTCTTAATCTCAGTTCCCTCATATATAAAAAAGACATAATAAAAGCACCTACTCCCCCAGGATTGCTGTGAGGATCAACTGAGTTAATAATTATAAAATGGTTTATAAATGTTAAAGTGCTAGTTAAGTACTAGCTGTTGATTGTTTAATTACTGATTATTATTCATTAGTAGCTATTATAATTATTAATTATTATGTGTCAGGACTTGATCCAAGCCTTCCTGAATTCATGACCAACTCACTCTTTACTGTGCCATACTATCTCATACTAAGACAATAAGATAGAAACTCTAGAGAAACTTTTGTTTTAAACAAAAAACTGTCAATCATTATACTCATCATTATCTAGAATAGCAAATGTTCCCTTTAAACCTTCTTCAAGATTTGGAATTAGTTCTCTAATTAGTGGAAAGATCTCAAATGTTTCAACCTCCCACAGGGAAAGAGATCAAGACTACAAGGAGACATTATCTCAGTTTTAGACAACATTTTTTAACATGGTCCAAGACTTCCCTATCCTCCCCAAATAGTCCAGCTAAAGTCGAAGAACACAAGTGAAATTTTTGTTAATTAAATGTTAGTGTTAATTATAGCTGACACTATTAATTTGAGGTCCATTTATAAATTAGTTTCATGTTAATGCATTAAATATGAACCTTTTAATACATTGAATTTTCTCTTATCATCAATTGACATAATCCATGGAAATCCAGTTTATAGAACTTGGAATATAATTGTATTTTGAGCATAAGCAGACTGCAAAACACTACAAATTAGAAATTGTAAGGGAGAAATGATGGAGAGGATATCATCAAAAAATAGATGCCAGCCCCCCAAAAAATTAATGTAAGCCAATCGCCACAAACAAGAGAAAGATAGTCCCTAGATACCCACACGGTCCTTTACTATTCTCATTCTTCAACTGCCATATGCTGCTACTAGAATGGTCTTCTACATGGTATCCAATTAAATAAACATTTATTAAGTACCTACTCTGTGTCAGGCACTATGATAAACATTGATTTTCTTGGCATGTTATTAGTGGATCTTTTCTGTTTCTTGCTCATTTTCTTTCCTTTTGGTATTTTTTCTTTTTTGCTTTTGTGATCAAACTCTGCTTCTGGGATAAAGGGGGCACTGTTTCAAGCTACTTGTGCAACTCAAGAGTGCTCACTTTGAGCAGAGGGTCCCCTTGTATTTGTAGGAGGTAATTTTGCCTGCTCTTTTCAGGAAACAGCCTGTTTTCCCAGAGTTTGCCTTCTGAGCTGGGACTGGAAGCTGACCCACTGACCACTGATCCACTTCTCTACTGAGCCAGGACCAAGGGTCTTAGTTGCTGATATGCTGGGATTAAGACCCTCTCACCAGCTTTTCCAGAGTTTATCTGAGCTGGGCTGAACACCCTTTTCATCCCAGTGAGAACCACCTTTCTTGAAGTTTTTCCAATGTATCTTGAACTGGAGAATGGTTTCATTCTGTCGGACTGTTCAGAAACTTGGTTTCATGTGTTTTTGAGGGAAATTAGGAAAGCTTAAGCAGCTTCCTGGCTTCACTCCACCATCTATCTGTCGTCTGTCTGTCTGTCTGTCTGTCTCTCTCTCTCTTTCTCTCTCTCTCTCATGCAGACTATCACACAGCTTGTCCTAGCAGCTATGTCTATTAGAACGCTTGCATACAGAAGGCTAAAAAACAATATATGTCTACAAAGGCAGTTGCTGACACTCATTGGCAAGCAAATTGGCACTCATCAACAGCTAAATGATGAATCAACCAGTGGCACAATTTTTCCCACAATTACTGGCCATAGTGCTGAATCATTTTTGACCCTAGGAGGACAATCAGTAGTATTCACTCTTGAATTTCATTTTGTTGCCACATATTCACCATTAACTTGTCACACTGAAACTTGTTTTAATCACCTGTTCTCCCAGCATTTCTAGGTTAAAGGCTTGGAATTTCTGTTACCCCTGAACTTCTACCTAAAAATACTTGCATTAGTACTCTGGAGACATTAATGGTAGATATCTAGAAGATTACAATATGACAATTTCATATCCCCTCAAAAGCAATCAAAGGCTCTATTTACATTCCAAATTTCCCCATCATAGGGCAAAAGTCACCATTGGCTTATACAGTACTTCATTATCCCTCTGATTCTACTTCTACACCTTACTAACTATGTTCTTATAGAAAAATATCACTTAATTTTTCTGGATTTCAGTGGCCTCAACTATAAAACGTGTTTAACAATACATCATGGATCTATCATGAAAATAAAATAAGATTACAATACATAAATTGCATTGAAAACTTTAAGGGACTATTTAAATGTCACTTTCCAAATTAAACATTGCAAAATATTTTCATGTTGGTTTTATGTTGTACGATGATATATTTATCCATATACATGACATACTAAAAAGTATTCAGGGAAGAGTAAAAGGGTGTTCATAAGGAAAAAGCAAAACAATGTTGGTACGATGCTATATTTATACATATACATGTACATAGATTATATATATGCAGCTATAATCTAGATGTGTGTCTGCATTTACATATATGTGCATATATACATACATCTTGCATGTATATGCATGTATATGCATATATATATGAAGATCTTGTGTAATAGATTTATAATTTAGTATACTCTTCTGGTCTTGTTTCATGTTTGCTAATGATTTTCTAGTTAACAAGAATTTTTAAAAGTCTAGAAAAACATCTCTAAAACATCCCTAATTTACTGAAAGATTATAAGACTATTTGGGCCACAAATTGTCAATATTCCCACATCTCTGTCATCAAAGACCTTAATTTTAGCTCTCAAGCATATCTCTCAGCCAGAGATGCTAAATCTACATCAGTCTGACCTCTAGTCCACTGGAATATTAGATGAGCAATATAATTCTCTGTTTCCTTGGGAGTTCCAGAGAAACCTAGATAAATTTTAGGAGGTTTTTAGCTTGGTTTTCTCAAATCTTTGAGGAAACTTTTTGAGGAAGATAAGCATATCCTCCATATATGAATTTGATTAAGCATTCTCCTAAGACATTTCAACCAAATCTGTAATCCACCTGTATGTGAGGATGCAGGCCAAGGATGCCATGTAATCACCTTGCAGCCACAAGACAATTACTTTTACTAAACTAAGAAAGGAAATTTCCTAGACAACAAACTACTTGCCTGAGTATCCATATTGGCAGAGCCTGAAACTTTCTCTTTCCCTCTTTCTAAAAATATATCAATGAAATATACAAGTAGTGACTAGAGCCATGAACATGAATGGAATAAACTAATGTCTAATTGGAAAAGTTCAGCAAAATCTATTAAAAAGAGCAATCCAAAAAAAAAAATATTGTTTACAAGAAATGTACATGATTCTCCCTGAGTTCATCCAAAATAAAATATACTATGTACAAAGTAAGAGCCATGTTTTGGGATGATCAGAGGTAAATAACTTTTCTATTCTCAACAATACAATGATCCAAGACTACTCTGAAGGATTTATGATGAAAAATGCTATCTATATCCAGGGAAAAAACTGATTGTGTCTGAATACAGATTGAAGCATACTTTTTTGCTTTATTTTTCTTGGGGTTTTTTTGGGAGGAGGGAATCTATGTTTTCTTTTGTAACATGGCTTTTCTGGAAACGTTTTGAATAACTTCACATGTGTCTTCTCAATGGGGGAAGATTGAGGGAGAGGAAGACAGAGAATCTGGAACTCAAAGTTTAAAAAACAGATTTGAAGAAGGAAGGTGACTAAAAAATGTACTTGAAATATGAAGATTCACATAGAATTAAAATGAAGAATTGGATCAAAAAATATTATGCTTCAGCTGGACTCAAAAAAATAGTATGATCTCACACAAGGCAATCAAAAAAATAAACTTTTTTTTAAAAAGATAAATAAGGAATTTTTATTATGTCTAAAAGCACCATAAATGGTGAATTAATATTGATATTTAACTTATATGTACCAAATGATAGCGCAACTGAATGCTTAAAGAAAAAATTAAAAGAGCTACAGGACCAAATAGAAAGTTAAAAGAAAAAAATAGTTAAAATAAGACAAGTGTACATTACTGTGTAGAACCAGTAAGCAAAAGGAACCATTTCTCTAGAATGGGCCTAACTCTTTTGTGATGTTTGGAAAGGGAAATCTAGTCACTGTTTTCACCTCTGATCTTTATTCATTCCAAATATCCTGATTTCTTCAACCAGTAAACATGTCATTTCCTTGAACAATTGTTCTACCTAAATTTCCCATTTTTTCTTCAGTCTCTTGCTTTCCTAATATTATATTGCCTCAAAATATCCAGAATGATTGCTTTTATTTCAAGAAATATAAAACTAATTAATGTTCAATGTCACCTTTTAAGCATTATTCCAAAATTTGCTTCTTCTTGTCAGCTGAATATTTTATATACAGCCAAAGGTCACAATTATAGTGGTGCTTTCGACAGTTTGGATTGCAGATCTCATTGTCGCCTTACAGAATGGTATGGTGGTTGAGCAAGGAACATGTTCTGAATTCAAGATGAAGGAATGATTAGATGATTCCCTTGCAAAATCACAGATAACAATGAAATCACTACAAATCTCCTGTGCCATAGGCAAACTTACGAAAGATCAAGCTGCCCAAGAAGCACAAGTCCTGGCCTGTCATAGTGAGCTTTTCCAGACTTATCAAGAGATCTAGTTCATTCAGTCAAGCTGAAAATTAAAATATTTATTACTTTCACCCAAAATAATATTTCTTGGGTTCAAATTGGGTTTTCAAGTCAGATGTTCAGAATGATGAATATAGACCAAGTTTGATGGCAGACTGCAGTGTATGGCTTCCTACATTCTGGGTACTTAAAAAGTTCTGAATGTAAAAGAGAATGGAAGCTTCTTGAGAAGAATTTTTCCCTTTGTCTCACTATCACCCAGCTTGGCAGATGGTTCTTAATAAATATTTATTTTTGAATAATAAAACAAGATCTCTTAAAGTCTCCTTTAAAAAAAATTTAACAGCTTCCAAAGAATATCCTTGAGCATTTGGAGAGTTTACCTCAAACTTATCCAAAGGCAACAAAAGCTATAGAGAGAGCATTAGGTTATGTCTCATAAACTGGATACTGCTTATCTCTGCTCTGGCTTCTGGAAGACTTCTTGAGCTATAGAGCCAAAATAAGAAAGGAAGAAAGATAAACTCCTCAAAATATTTTTAACTTGAGATAAAATGGTTTTCTTTGCTCCCCTCAAGAGAAAAATATTCAATTACTTTTTCTCTTAATCGTGGCATTTCTGTGAAATTTGCCGTGACATATGCTAAGCATTATGGTCAGGAAACATTCATCTATTGTACTGTAGCACTGGCAATATAAAGACAAAAATGAAACTTTCCCTTCCCTCAATGAGTTTATGTTCTACCTGGAAGAAATAGCAAGTAATGAAATATGTAAATGCAAAGTAATGGGGGAGATGATGTTACAAATAATTGAGGTGGCAGAGGGAAATATCAGGAGAGGCAGGAGATAGGAGAAGCTGCCTTTATTGGATTTTTAATGGTGCTAGAGGTTCCAAGAGACTGAAACAAACCAGAGAGCATTAAATAGGAGCAATGGCAAGTAGGCTCATTGGACAGAATGCAAGGTCACTTTTGTGACCTTGAAAAGGTTATTTAGCATCTCTAGAACAAAATTTCCTTATTTTTCCTCATGTAAAATGAAATTAGGATAAATGATCACTAAAAGCACTCCCAGTCCTAAATCACATGATTCTTGTAAGTTTCTTAAATAGGTCTCATTCTCTTGGTATTTTTATGGAAAATAGGAGTGCTAGGGGCAGCTAGGTGGTGCAGTGGATAGAGCACAAGCCCTGAAGTCAGGAGGACCTGAGTTCAAATTTGACCTCAGACACTTAACACTTCCTAGCTGTGTGACCCTAGGCTAGTTACTTAACCCCAATTGCCTCAGCAAAAAAAAAAAAAAAGAAAGAAAGAAAAAGAAAATAGGAGTGCTTCTAAATAAATCCCAAATGATCCAAGAAAGCTGTGATTGTTTTCACAGTTGAGTTTTTTCCAAATTTAAAACACTAATTCATACTTATATGGTTTTCTTTCCCATGGGGAAGAACTGACATATGCTATTTGTCACCAAAATTTACTTGGTCTTAATATAATGGCTTTCTTTTAATTCATATACTTTATATTTTTAAAGTAATGGGAGTGAGCAGCATTTTCATCACTAGCCAGATCTTAATCCAATACTAACCTTGATCCTGACCCCAGCTCTCGATACTAACCCTAATCCTGATCCCTAACTCCCAATACTATTTCTGTTTCTGACCCCAATTGCCAATACTAACCCTCAACCTGACCCTGACCCCAACTCTCAATACTAATCCTAACCCAAATGGCTTAGTTTGCCCTCCTTGAGATTTTGCCATAGTGTCAAGTCTCATCTTTTCATCACCCAGAATGATTATAAATGACTATAAGGCAAATCACTCTAAAAAGCAATGGTGACTCTTTAAATTCTACCCCCACATTTTTTTGGTTTTTTATTATTTTTTTTATTTGTATAACATATGTATGGATAGTTCCTCAGCATTGATCTTTACAAAGCTTTCCATTACAAAATTTACCCCCAGTCTTCACCCCTTCCCTAGATGGCAGGAAGTCCACTACATGTTAATAATGTTGAAATACTTGACAAATTGAATATATGTATACATATTTCCACACAGCATTGTTGTGCAAGAAAAATTGTATCTACAAGAAAGAAAAATCAAATAAAGGAAACACAATGCAAGCAAACATCAATCGAGAGCGTGAAAATGATATGTTGTGGTCCACATTTCACATCCCTCTCTCTGGGTGTATATGGCTTTCTTCAGTGAACAATTGGAAGTGGTTTGAAACATCTCATTGTTGAAGAGAGCCATGTCCATCAGAATTGATCGTCATATAGTATTGTTGTTGCCGTGTATAATGATCTCCTGGTTCTACTGATTTCACTCAGCATCAGTTCCTGTAAGTCTCTCCAGGCCTCTTTGAAATCATCCTGCTGGTCGTTTCTTATAGAACAATAATATTCCATAACATTCATATACCATAATTTATTCAGCCACTCTCCAATTGATGGGCGTCCATTGTTTCCAGTCTCTAGCCACTACAAAAAGGGCTGCCACAAACATTCTTGCACATGTGGGGCCCTTTCCTTCCTTTATGATTTCTTTGCTACCCCCACATTTTTAAAGTCAACTGAAATATCTATACTACCAAATTTCAGAGACTACCACCTTTAATCAAGAAGTGTCTTCCTTTGATTATGCTAATGATTCTTTTCCTTTTTTTCTTTTACTATCCTGGAGGTACTACAAAATCTCTCCAAATAATCTGCTCTAAAGTCATATCATTGAGGTGACCTTGGATTTACAAAAATCTATAGTGTCTCTGATTCTAATAAGTCAGAAAGGCCTTGAATGCAGACTTAAATGATGTATTCTGTATCTGCTGTCTGAGAATCTACTTAGCTAAGTTCAGAAAAACTTATTGCTGCAATGATTTTAGTGGCATCAATTCTCAAATATAATCAAGTATTAGAGTGCTTTGGGGAGAGGAATATGGAGAGTGAAATCAATGAAATCACAGAACTTGTATTGCTAAAGACATAGTCCAGAAGCCAACTTATATTTTCTAGTTTTCTCTTAGAAATTTTTGAAAAGAGAATATTGACAGTCCCCAGAATATTCCCTAGTTTCTACTCTACTAAGGAAAGAAGGGATCTAGATTGGATTTCACTAATTTGGGTAACTTCCAGTGTTCACGTTTCCTCTACCACTATAATTGATACTATTCAAGATCTATCTGGAGGCACTGATTGACTTGGTTCTCTTAACTGAATTTTGTTGTCTTGGTCTCTAAACTGAATAGCCAGAACCACATAAAGCAGAAACAGGTTTTAGAGCTCAAGTAGTCATTTAATTAATCATTTTCAGAGTGAGGAATACAGTTTGAAAACTGGAAGTTCTCCTTGACAAGCGACCTCTTCCTTTTATGGGAAAGATAGATTTTATACACAATTGTAAATGAAAAGGGAGGGAGAAGGTAAATTATAATACAATCAGTTTCAGGATCTGAGTGCTTTTCAGTGACAAGTCCATGAATCCAGGACTATATGGGTGTCCCACAATCCTGTGGGAACAGTTTGTAAGTGATTATTTCAAATCATTGGAGTCATTACTTGATGGGGGGGGACAGGATCAGAGTTCTGCAATGGGAACAGGTTCTACAATCTTTGATTCACTTCACTTACCATATATAGGAGAGAATTGTCAAGAATTAGTTGATCATTTCATGCTGCATTGTAAGACTGAATCTCAGCCCAGAAGAGGCAGCTCTGTGAAAACTAAATAATTAGTATATTCATTACACACATCATCTTGATAATTATGAAAATCATAACAATTTTCCCTCAGTCTCATGATTAGAAAGTGTAAGAAGTAGGATTTAAATCCAGGTTTTCCTCATTCCCAGACTGGCCCTGTATCTGCTAACTGTTCTTCCCAAAACTCTAAGCCGATTTATTTAGTCCTGAATTGCCAGTCTCTCAAACCAAGCAGGAAGAGTCAAATCAGGAGCAGATAGAATGACTATTAGGGATAATGGAAGCGCTCCAAAGAGAGATGGTCTTGAGAATAAGCTTCTTTAGGAAGTCATAAACTTCACTCTTACTGGAGGTCACTGGGTAAAGGCTAGATAAGGTCTTTTCAGGTATCTTGTAGAAGGGAATCTAATTCAAATATGACTTGGTCTAGGTAACCATTAAACTTGCTTCTAACTCTGATATTCTTTGATTCTTCAGGATATCCAAGGGATTTCAGGACACCAAAAAAAAGCAACTTGCTTACTCTTGTTTTTCATTTGTATGAAGTAATCTGTCTCTTGCCTTCAGTTTTTACAACTGAAAATGTCAGTTCTCAAGAAGAATCTGTGATTTCATTAAGAATGAGTACAGCTGGGACATCTAGGTAGCACAGTGGATAGAGCACCAGCCTTGAAATCAGGAGGACCTGAGTTCAAATCTGGTCTCGACACTTAATACTTCCTAGCTGTATGACCCTGGGCAAGTCATTTAACCCCAATTGTCTCAGCACACAGAGAGGGGAGGAGGAGACACTAATAACAGGAAAATCAGGAGAGACTTAGTATAAGTGATGATTCTTAAGCTAATCCTTAAAAAAAAAAAGCTGGGATTGCCATATGTGAAAGTCAGCCCTTCCAGCTGCCGTGCAAATTGCGTTCTCCTCAATGTGATGGCTCCCCCAATTTAGAATGTAAACTTCTTTTAAACAAGAACAATCTGATTTTCCTGTCTATATCCTGGTGCTTAGCAAAATGCCTGGCACAGAGAAAACAATCAGTAAATGCTTTTTTTCCCATTCATTACTTCACATATTTTCTTACTTTATTACTCCATCTCTACATAAGAGCTTCCTATTTCCAGAACATTATTTTTCCCACTCACCTATTAGTAGAGAAATGTGCCAGGCATTTCTTCTGTGGCCCTCATCTTTCAGAACATCAAGATGGAGGCAGCTAGGTGGCACAGTGGATAGAGCACCAGCCCTGAAGTCAGGACAACCTGAGTTCAAATCTGGTCTCAGACACTTCCTAGCTGTGTGACCCTGGGCAAGTCAGTTAACCCCAATTGCCTCAGCAAAAAGCAAAAATAAAGAATATCAAAATGGAGGGTATTTTCCCAGGGGCCACAAAAAGGCAGTATCTAAAGATGATAATCCCCAAACAAAACTAACCAACTCATTTTTTTCTCCTACAAGCTGCAGGAGTTTTTAGCAATGAGTATGGCACATATCCTGGAGTTTATTTGTTTCCTTTGACCTCATACAATAACTACCTAGTGCAGTGGATATAGAGAGCCACACCTGTACTCAGGAAGACTTGAGTTCAAATCTGACTTAGGGCTTTGTGGCCCTAAGTAAGTCACTTGAGCTCTCCTTGTCTCAGTTTTCTGGTCTGATAAATGGGAATAATAACAGCACCTACTTTCCAGGGTTGTTTTGAGGATCAAATGAGACAATAACTATAAAGCATATAACACAGTGCCCAGCACATAAGTGCTGTATACATAAATGTTTAGTTATTCTTATGTTATTATTTCAAGTAATGAAACATTCTTAAAAACTTTTGTAAAAAGTCTTGGATGCTATATTTGGTGAGTTTCTTTGGAAGGCATTTTTATCTTAACCAGATTTAAGATTAGTTGGATCTTTTAACATCAACACACAAATTAAGTTGCAACTTCTACTTACAAGAGGATATTCCTTATTATTGTTCTATAAGAAACAATCAGCAGGATCATTTCAGAAAGGCCTAAAGAGACTTATGTGAGGTGAGTAGAGATTGTACACAGCAACAATAAAATTATACGATGATTAATTCTGATGGACGTGGCTCTTTTCAACAGTGAGGTGGTTGAGACCAATTTCAATGGTCTTGTGATAGAGAAAGTCATTTGTACCCAGAGAGAGGCCTGTGGGGACTGAGTATGGATCACAACATAGTGTTTTCACTTTTTGTTGTCATTTCCTTGCATTTGGTTTTCTTTCTAATTGTTTTTTTTTCCTTTTTGATCTGATTTTTCTTGTGCAGCAAGATAATTGTGGAAATATATATAGAAGAATTGCATATGTTTAACATATGTTGGATTACTAGCCATCTAATGGAAGGAGTGAGGGAAAGGGAGAGAGAAAAAAAATGGATCACAAGGTTTTGCAAGGATGAATATTGAACACTATCTATACATGTTTTGAAAATAAAAACTTTTAAAAAGAATATATTCCTAATTAAAATGTTATCTTTGCAGAAAAGTTCTGCTATTTCTTTAATGAAAGCCTTTAAATTAAATCAGAATGGCCATATATTGCCCTGGGGGTGGTGACTTCTGCTATTAATGGATCAGTCCATCCTACATTTCTATCATTTTGGGGAAATTTAACTGTAAGTGAAATGCAGGTTTGGTTGATATATTGGTTAGCTTTGTTGGCATGCTTTTTTAATTTTCTTTTTATATATAATTTTTGCTACAGGAAATGAGTCTCGATAGGGGGAAAGGGAGGGAAATGTTTGGTGATAAAAGTGATGAAAGTAGGAGATACTGAATTTTTAATTTCAGTTTAAAAAGTAATATGAATTTGCCCATTATTTAAATGTTTTGCATAAAGACAACAGGTGAGACTAATTTTGCCGCACTTGAAAGAGTAAATAGTACATTGGAGAGCTCCCAGTCACTGAAGAGCCAGTGGTATAAGAGTGAATCATGTTCTCAATAGTTTATTGTGAAATCTTTGATGCACTTGGTTAACTATCTAGTCATTGGAGAGCTGACTCCATTCTCTCACCTTGTCACTAAAGCTATATCATTATTCCATAAATTTAAGCAATGATATTGGCAAAAATATCTTTATATGTAATTGGAAAAAAATAAATACCATCAAATAAATAAAATAAAATAAGGAGGATTGAAAAAAATTTTTAAAAGCATATGTTGGTCCTTGATGTAGAGAGTACTATAAACAGAAACATATTAATACCCTATAAGTTGATCAATACTTTTTCACTGTATGACTATTGGTTCAACATTTGGGCAACCCATTAGCATTGTGAAGAGTTATGAAAGAAAAGCAAATATGAGGTTCTTGGCAAGTATAAAATTTGGAAGGATTGCAAAGTAAGAGCTGCTAAATCACTATTGATCGGAGAAATTAAGACAACTCTGAAGTACCACTACACACCTCTCAGATTGACTAAGATGACAGGAAAACATAATGATAGATGTTGGAGGGCATGTGGAAAAACTAGGACACTAATATATTATTGGTGGAGTTGTGAACTGATCCAATCATTCTGGAGAGCAATTTGGGGCTATACCCAAAGGGCTATCAAAATGTGCATATCCTTTGATCCTGCAGTGTTTCTACTGGGCTTATATCCCAAAGAGATCTTAAAGGAAGGAAAGGGACCCACATGTGCAAAAATGTTTGTGGCAGCCCTTTTTGTAGTGGCTGGAAAATGGAAACTGAAGGGATGCCCATCAGTTGGAGAATGACTGAATAAATTATGGTATATGTATGGTATGGAATATTGTTGTTCTATAAGAAATGATCAGGATAATTTTAGAAAGAATTAGAGAGACTTACATGAACTGATGCTAAGTGAAGTGAGTAGAACTAAGAGAACATTGTACACAGCAACAAAAACATTATTCAATGATCAATTCTGATGAATATGGCTTTTTTCAATAATGAAATAATTGAGGTCAGTTCCAATGATCTTGTGATGAAGAGAGCCATCTACACCCAGAGAGAGGATTGTGGGAACTAAATATGGATCACAACATAGCATTTTCACTCTCTTTGTTGTTGTTTGCTAGTATTTTGTTTTCTTTCTCTTTTTTTTTCCTTTTTGAGTTGATTTTTCTTGTGCAGCAAGATAATTGTATAAATATGTATGTATATATTGGATTTAACATATATTTTTAACATATTGGATTACTTGCCATCTAAGGGAATGGGTGGGGGAAAGGAGAAGGGAAATTTGGAACACAAGATTTTGCAAGGGTCAGTGTTAAAAAATTGTCCATGCATATGTTTTGAAAATAAAAAGCTTTAATAAAAAATTAATTTAAAAAGTGAGCTATAATGAACCTCATACTCAATCTAATCTAACCCCCTTATTTTGCAAATGAGGAAATTGAGTTCTAGAAAGTGACTTGTCCAAAGTCACACTTGACAGAGCAAGATTTAAAACTGGGTCTCTGACTTCAAACCCAGAGTTTTGGGTGAATACTGCAATGAAATACTTCATTATAGTATGTGTATGGAGTACTAATTCCTGTTATCCCATATAAAGGAGGGCATAATGGGAACCTGACTTTGCCTCAGAAGACTTTTGTTCAGTCATTCAGAGAATGAGTTTGAGGGCTTTGCCCTCATAATCATTTCTATCCTTTACTACTTGTGAGACTTTGGGCAAGTCACATACTCTCTTCTGGTTTATGTTTCCTGTAAAAGACTAAATGACTTTTCATCTCCTTCTCAACAATAAATGTAGAATCTATAGAAGAACTGCACATGTGTAACCTATATTGGATTGTTTGCTTTCTAGGGGAGGGATGAACTGAGGGAGAAAAATGTGAAATACAAGGTTTTCCAAGGGTGAATGTTAAAAACTCTCTTTGCCTGTATTTTGAAAAATAAAAAGTGATTATTAATTAAAAAAAAACATAGGACCCAAAGATCCTATGTAAACCAAAAAACCAAAGCCTTAGTACTTCTAAAAAATTTTTTTCATTAATTCAGCACATATTTATTAAATTTATATTATATACAATGCCTTGTATATGTTGAAATGCTCATTTCACTATGATGAATGCAAAGAATAATCAGAATAGTTGGTGGTCATAGAATTTATTTTAAGATATATTAAGTCCTTTATCAACTTCCCTCATTTTATTTGATCTTTACAATTCTGGGAAACAATTACTTTATTGGTGTCTGCAATTATAGATGAGGAAGCTCAGACACAAAGAAGGGAAATAATTTTCATAGTCACACAACTCTTAAAGGCTAGAAGTTAAAGGCTAAATCCAATATTTTCTTATTATATCATAAATCTTCTCAAATAATACAAATAATAGGGAAAGTATTTGCCAGTGATATTATCACATTTATGTATTTATTCCTTGAAATAAACTTAGGTAATACTTGTCAGAAAATTTTTAATGTTTTAAGCCAATTTGCACCCATTCCAAAGGATGACTTTAAATGTTTTCTATTTTTAGACTTTTGAAAACAATGATGAAATTATGATAATGTCCCGGTCAAGTTCTATGCATTGATATTTGTCTTCTTAGTCATAATTTCCTTCACTAGTTTTTTTTTTCCCTTGAAGATATATTTTCTAATTTACACAACAAGTATGATGGTGAAAAGGGAGGGGGAAATAAGAGCTATCTTCCAAGTATTTCTAAGCCTGTCATATGGAAGAAGAATTAATTTTGTTCTATCTTGTGCCAGAGGGCAGAATCAGGAGAAGTGAACAGCAGTTGCAAAGAAACACGAATTTTGGCTTGATTTAAGGAAAAAAATCCTAACAACTGGAGCTGTCCTAAAGTAAAGTTGACTGCCTTAAGCAGTAGGAACTTCTGTTCTTTTGGAAGTCTTCCAGAAAGATCTAGGAGTTCACTTGTTGGATATTCTGCAGGGGACATCAATCTCTGTCTGTGACTTAGACTAGTTGATGTATAAGAATATCTCACCTTACTATGAGATATTGTGATTGTTGTATCCTGGCACTTATTTTGATGTCATGTTTCTACTCAAATTATATATGAGAGAAATAAATAGCAAATAATTAATAAAGAGCCAAAAAATGGGACTCTTGGCAACTAGGTGGTTCAGTGGATAGAGCACCAGCCCTGAAGTTAGGAGTACCTGAGTTTAAATCTGGTCTCAGACACTTAACATTCCCTAGCTGTGTGAACCTGGGCAAATCACTTAACTTCAATTGCCTCAGCAAAAAAGCAAAAAAAAAAAAATGGGACTCTTTTTCTTTGTTTCTGGAATTATTTTATGGACCAATAAGAGAAAACTTAAAAATGAGACTAAGATACATAACATTTAAAGTCATGTTCTATCAAGTAAGTACTCAGTATTATCCATTTATATTATTTAACAGTTTAAAGTCAAAACAAAAATCTTGTTCTTCAAATAAATTTCTTCTTATAATCTTTTCTTTTCACACACTTTTTCCCTCCAGGGAAGAAAAAGATTTATGTCAGAAGGCCTAAAATGCCCATGATAGGGTGAAATTTTAAAATATACAGAAAACTGGAAATTTAAGAATATAACCTACTTTGGGTATATCTATTGAGAAATATTTGTTTTATTATATATTAACATGTTATACATATTACATGGTCATATGCTATGGGATATATAATGCAATCATATATAAGACAATTTTATATAAAATAACTGAGCATTTACGAAGCATCTACAGGCACCACGGCAGACAAACTACAGAAAAAAACAAAAATGAAACTGTTCTTAAGATCAAAAAGCTTATGTTCTGTTAGGAGGGATATCCATACTATACACAAAATATATACAAAAGAGAAATTCAGTGCATAGGAAACCTTAGTATATCTTAACAATATGATTACTCCTTTCTACAATGCAGATTATAATCCATTTACAAATGAAATTGTACTTGAAACATATATTGCCCATTGTTCCAATATTTCTCCACATGGCAAGAATAACAGATGTTTACTGTCTGAGTTGATTTGAATTCTCTTTTGAGCTCTGTTTAATGACTTATTTAAGCAGCTTAAATTTCCTTAGGAAATGGTGGAAGATTAAATTATATCTGTTCCTTTATCCATTTTTCATTTTGTTTCTACCAATAGCTTATTTAAATAAATTGTGTTGGGATTTCTCACTTGAGGACCAAATATTTATCTGATTTTCATTCTTTTTTTCCAGTTTGGTATTGCTTTTGCTCTTTGCTTTAGCAAGCTAGTAATTATTAAAATCCAAAATCCAAAAAAAAAGTTGAGGAGGGAATGGATTGCAAAGAAACAGGATGGTTATATGAATGAGCAACAGAAGAAGATGAAGTTGAAATGTCAAGTTTGGGAAACAGTTTGTAGTCCTTTTTGACTGAAAAATAAAGTAAATAAAGAAGGGTAGTGTGAAATCAGACTAATTGAATATGATGAAAGAAGAAAAGGAAACATTCAAATATAAAATGAAAATTTTTACATGGGAGACTGAGTGAATAGTGTTACCCTTTAGAAATTTAAATCAGAAGGATGAAATAGTTCTGGGGAAAATAAAGCAAGTTTCATCATTAACATTCAAATTTTAGGGGCAGCTAGGTATCCCAGTGGATAGAGCACAAGCCCTGAAGTCAGGAGGACCTGAGTTCAAATCTGGTCTCAGGCACTTAATATTCCCTAGCTGTGTGACCCTGGGCAAGTCACTTAACCCCAATTGCCTCAGCAAAAAAAATTAAATTAAATTAAATTAATTAAAAAAAACATTCAAATTTTAGAAATGAGTGAATCCCAAATATATAGACATATTTATAGGAATTTGAATAACATGTCTCAGGTTCAGAGAGGTCAAGGTTAAAGTAGTAGATTTGATCATCACTTGTACAGGCTTAGTAAATTGTGAGATTATAAGAGAATATAGAAATAATAATAATAATAGCTAGCATTTATGTGGCACGTTAAGGTCAACAAAGCATTTACAGCTGATATATCAAGTGATCCTCACAAAAGTCCTATGAGGTAAAAATCATGCTCAAGATCACACATCTTAGTAGATGAAAAGATAAAAGAGGTCCAGTACAGGATTTGGGGGAATATCAGTCTTAAGCAGTTATGAAAAGGAGGATGAGGCAGAAAAAGGAGAGTAATTTTAGAGGTGAGATGAAACCCCAAAAGTATGATAACTCTGAAAAAATGTGAATTAATAAATGAGCAAATATTCATTTCTAAGTGCATATTATGTAGCGAGCACTGTTCTAGTTTGGGCTAACAGTGAATAAAGTTCTGAGCATAGAGTCAGAAATACTCATCTTCCTGATTTCAAATCTAGCTGTGTGATTCTGGACAAATCACTTAATTCTGTTTGCCTCAGTTGCTTCATCTGTAGAATGAGATGAAGGAAATGGCAAGCATCTTCAATATTTTTGCAATAAATCTTGTAGGGTCAGACACAACTGAAAAACAATTAAAGAATAACACTTCTAGATGCTGAAGATATAATTTCAAGAGTCAGACAGTCTCTGCACTCAAAAAAACTTACTTTCTAATAGGGGGAGGTAGCACATATAAGAATGTGAGACTTATGGGAGCTTTGATCTAATAAGTCACAGGGATAAAGAGTAAAGACAGAGAATTTAATTCAAATGTCCTTTTCAGTACCAATGACAATAGTCCTTCTATTTCTGTTCCAGGAGGAAGAGGTAGAAGGTCTGAAGAGGAGGGCATATCTGTTAATATAATGCCATGAAAAGAAGAAGCTTGGTCAGGGGTCTGGGCCATCACCACAAAGTGTGTTCTGACCAATTAGGAGAGCCCTAATTATAGAACAGGAGGTCTCGAAGTAACAAGGAGGGAATCAGAGTTGGGGGAGGGAGAGTGACATCAGTATTGTGTGATAAACAGAGGTATATGAGAGTGAGAACTGGGGAAAAGAGTGTGTTGCAATCAAAATGTTTATTAGGAATACCTGAAAGATCAGTTTCAGTAACATGCTCTGGGAATAAATAAGGGGAAGAGAACAAAGTAAAAATAGGAGGTGAAAGACCAAGCAATGAAAAAGAGAGAATGAATGAAAATGAAAATCTTTTGCACAAATAAAAGTAATGCATTTTTGTTCTCCGGTAAAATTTGAGATTCAAGAAAAAGGGATAGTTTACCTGTAAGATCTCTAAAAAAGGGAGGAATTAATGACCAAAGAAGAAATAGACAATGGATAATTTTGATTACATTAAATTAAAAAGGTTGTGCACAAACAAAACCTTCAATACAGATTAGATTAGATTAGAAGGGAAGCAGAAATCTAGAAAACAATTTTACAGCCAATGTCTCTAATAAAGGCCTCATTTCTAAAATATTTAAAGAATTGAGTCAAATTTATTAGAATACCAGTCATATTAAAGCCATTTATAGTCATGTGAAAATGTTCTAAATCACTATTGATTAGAGAAATGCAAATCAAAACAACTCTCCTCAAACCTCTCAGATTGGCTAAGATGACATGAAAAGCTAATGATAAGTGTTGGAGGGTTTGTGGGGAAACTGGGACACTAATGCATTGTTCGTGGATTTGTGAAATGATCTGACCTTTCTGTAGAGCAATTTGGAGCCATGCCCAAAGAACTACAAAACTGTATATATCCTTTGTTCCTACAGTGTCACTACTGGCTCTGTAAGCCAAATTGATTATAAAAGAGGGGAAATGATCCACATGTGCAAAAATGTTTGAAGTACATCTTTTTGGGTGGCAAGGAATTGGAAATTGAATGGATATCCATTAGTTTGGGAATATCTGGATAAGTTATATTACATAAATATAAGGAAATATTATTGTTCTATAAGATATAATGAGCAAGCTGATTTCAGAAAAGCCTGGAAAGACTTGCTTGAACTGGTGCTGAGTGAAGTGAGCAGAATCAGCAAGTAACAGCAAGATTATGTGATGATCAACTACAATAGATGTAGCTCTTCTCAGCAATGCAGTGATCTAAGACAATTGGCTACTAATTGTCTTGGGGTAGAAAATGTCATCCACATTGAGAGAGATAATTATGGAGACTGAATATGAATTGAAGCATGCTACTTTTTACCTTTTTATTTGTTTGCTTGCTTGCTTTTTTTCTTGTTTTTTTTCTTTTCTTCTGATTTTTCTTTCACATGACTAATATGATAATGCTTTAAATGATTATACATGCATAACATATATATACATATATATCCCATTGCTATCTTGGGAAGGAGCAATAAGGAAAAAAGGGAGAAAAAATTGGAACTCAAAATCTTACAAAGATTTATGCTGAAAACTATCTTTACATGTAATTGGAAAAATAAAATAATATTAAAAAATTTTAAAGTAAAATTTGGCATCCAGGATGAATAGACAACTAATAGATAATGTGTGTGAGAAAGTCATATTCTTTAACCAAAAGCCAAAGGATATAAAGAAATAATTCTCAAAAGAATAACAAAATTTTGATAACATGTGAAAAGTACTCTAAATCACTGCTAATAAGAGAAATGTAAGTTAAAACAACCCTAATGTTTTGCCTCATTCCCAACAAACTTGAAAAAAAAAGAAGATAGGGATATTAGTGTATTGTTGGTACAGTTGTGAATATAATCATTTTGAAAAGCAATGTGAAGCTAGGCAAATAATATGACTAAAATATTTATATCCTTTGACACAAAGATTCCACTCCTAGATATATACACACATAAACATTCATATATATATATATCCCCCCAAAAATAACACCCCCTTTTGAAGTAGCAAAGAACTGGAAATAAAATATATACCTACTGATTGGAGAATGGTTGCACAAATTGTGGTGGAATATTACTAGACTATAATAAATTATTAATATGATGATGATAGAAAATAATGCAAAGACTTATATGAAGTGATAATTTAGTCAACAGAACCAATAAAGCAATATACATAATAACCACAAAAGAAATCAGAAGAATAATTGCAAAAAAATTAAATGTGAAAGTTGCAAAATTGCAAAGAAAAAGTGTGGGCTCAAAGAAGAGATGGAAAATTCTCAGGTGTGGAACATTGTATATAATTTCAAATATTTTTGATGAACTGATTGGTTTGGATATTTTTTCTTTAAATTTTTTCTTTCTTTAAAAATATTATTTGTGGGGGCAGCAGTGGATAAAGCACTAACCCTGAAGTCAGGAGGACCTGAGTTCAAATCTGGTCTCAGACACTTCACACTTCCTAGCTATGTGAACCTGAGCAAGTCACTTAACCCCAATTGCTTCAGCAAAAATATATATATATATATATATATATATATATATATATATATATATATGCATATATACATATATGTATATATAATTTGTTCTATCCCAAAAAGAATTAAATAAAAAAGAAAAGTACCTGTATATAGAAAAATATTTATAGCAGCTCTTTTTTCAGGGCAAAGAATTGAAAATTAAGAGCATGTCCATCAATTGGGGAATCAATCAATAGTATGGAATTATAATGGAATACTATTGGTCTATAAGAAATGATTAGCAGGTTGTTCCCAGAAAAACCTGGAAAGTCCTCCATAAACTCAGGAAACTATTTACATAGTTTGATAATCAACTGTGGATAACTTTTCTATTCTCAGCTATACAATGATCTGAGACTACTCTGAAGGACTTATGATGAAAAATGCTATCCATATCCAGAGGAAGAACTAATTGTGTCTGAATACAGATTGAAGCATATGATTTTTTTTTACTTTATTTTTCTTGATTTTTTTGTGGAGAATCTATATTTTCTTTGCAACATGACTTTTATAGAAATATTTTGCATAACTTCATATTTATCTTCTCAATGGTGGGAGTGTTGGGAAGGAGGAAGAGAGAGCATCTGAAATTCAAAGTTTTAAAAATAAATGGAAAATATTGCTTTACATGTAATTGAAATAAAATTTTAAAAGAATTTTTTTGTTAAATAGATTGGTTCAATGAGAGGAAGGGAAGAGATTCTATGAGAAAATTTAGTGATGTAAAAATAAATATCAATAATAATAGACAGTACAGGAATAATTGAGAAATAATTGGTTTGGTTTATTTTTAGGATTCGGAAACCAGATTATATTTATAGCAAATGAGAAGGAGCCAGAGAAAATGGAGTGATTGCTGAGCTCTGATGGAGAAAGCTGAGAAAATAATAATGATGATAAATAATAATCATATCTATATTACAATAAGGCTTGAAAATGTTTTTATTTGTTATCTCATTCCATAAATGCATCCAAGCTGCATATCAATAAGTAATTCTTTCTTTCTCAATAGTATTTTATTCTTCCAAATACATGTCAAAGTAGTTTTCAACATTTGTTTTTGTAAAATTTTGTATTACAAAAAGTTTTGTATTACAAAATTTTCTCCCTCCCTTCCTTACATTTTCTCTCCCTAATACAGCAAGCAATCTGATGTAGCTTAAATGTGAGCAATCTTTTAAAGCATATTTCCAAATTTATTATGTTTGTTATATTTGCAAGAAAAATCAAACTAAAAGGGAAAGAAAACTATGAGAAAAACAAACAAACAAAAGTGAAAATACTAGGGTTTGATCTCCATTCATTCTCCAAAGTTTTCTCTCTGGATGCAAATGGTATTTTCCATCTCAAGTGGATTGGAATTGTCTTGAATCACTACATTGCTGAGAAGAGCCAAGTCCACCACAGTTGATAATCACATGATCTTGTTTCTATGTACAATGTTCTCCCACTTCTCACTTCACTCAATATCAATTTATCGAAATCTTTCCAGGCTTTTCTGAAATTAGCTGCTTATAATTTTTATAGAACAATAATATTCTATTACATTCATATGTCATAACTTAATCAGCCTTTCTCCAACTAATGGGCATTTACTCAATTTCCATTTTCAAGGAGTAATTCTTAGACAGGATTTAAGCATATCTCTTCTTTCAACATAGGGAAAGAAGAGAAAGTTGCTGCCATAGAAAATGTTGCTATAAATAATTTGGTGGGGAGGGGGCTCCCTTGTTCATTAATTTTTGATGTACAATCACTGAGTCAAAGATATCAACAATTTAGATATTTTCTTTGCATAATTCCAGATTGCTTTCCAGAGTTGTTATACCAATTCAGAGCTCCACCACCAATGCATATCTTTCCACAAACACTTTAATATTAACTCTCCTCAGCTTTTATCATCTTTGCCAATTTGCTGGTTGTGAAAAAAGACCCTCAGGATTGTTTTGATTTGTATTTCTCTTATTCATGATTTGAAACACCCTTTTGTGATTTTCACTAACTTTAAATTTTTTTGAAAGTTGTTTCTTCATTTCCTTTCACTATTTATCTACTGGGGAATGAATGTATTTTAGTCTTATATTTTTGTTAATTGTCTATATAAAATGAAGAATATTTAATATGAAGATTTTTTCCTCAGTCAATGTTTAACCATTGCTTAACCTAGATGCATTTAATTTTCTTTCAAACACAGTCCCTTTTATTTCACATATTTTACTTAGTTCTTATTAAGAAGTAATTTGTTCCAAAGCATCTCCCTTTATTCATTCATTAGTTAGTTCATTTTAGCTCCTCCATCAGTAGGGGGAATTGTTCTTTTGAGACATTAACTATCTGACATATTTCTCTTAATTTTCATCTTTCCTAAGAGATACTGACTTTTTTGAGGCTTCAAAAACATGTTGAGGCTTGTGACACTTTTATAACTTTCAGAAACTTCCTCTGAGGTCCAAGTATTTGTGGATTCAGGTGTGTCTATGAAAATCTAAATTTTATTTGATGACTGTGATCTCTTAGGATTTAGATTAATTCCAAGGAGAAAAACTGGCCCTGCTTGTTAACTTCAATAGTTACATGTAATTCATAGCTCAAAGCAATTAAGAACTGGAGATTGTGAGTTTCCACCATAAAAAAATGACCTGTAATACCCATGACATTTAGGAGTTCTTGAATGTATAGAAGGTTCATAGACTCAATACTTTCCTAGATTAGCCTGATGGAAGTTTTTATGGGAATCATCAAAGTCAGGAGATGTTTCCCATAAAGGAGGAAGGAATAAACCTAGAGGAAGTATCCCAGGATGATGGGGAATCATGGCATCATAGTTATAGCACCACTTGAGCCACACACCTTCATTTTAGATAAGAGCAATCTAAGTCTAGGAAAAGTTAAGTCACCTGTCCATTGCTACAGAGTTGCTAAACACAGAACTGAGATTGGAACCTAATCCTCTGACTCCAAATACATTTCATGTAATCCAGCATCCTGAATTTACCATCAATGTGAAAGCATACTAAGGAAAAAGCAGCATAGGATAGTAGAAGAAAAATGACCTTGAAATCAGTAAGCCATGAATATGTACCCATGAGCAAGGCCCTTAACCTGACAGAAACCTATAGAACTCTCTAAGGCTAAGTTGCAGAAAAGCTGCTGCTGACTTGACCTGGTAGTTTATTTCCTGAGAACTTCCTGTATCATGATATCACAGGTCTGTCCCTTTCCCTATACCAACAAGGAAAACACCTAACAAAATTGGTCAGACACATAAATCATGCAAGAATATAACTCCAAAGTTACATTCCCAAGAAAATAGCTTTCATTCATAAGAGACAAGATTATAGCGCCTTCACCCAATCTGACTCTCAATTGGTCACAAAGGTCCAGTTTTTAATCAGTTACCTAGCTTTTAAGTTTGCTTGCCACTGGCATGCTCCAAAATGTAAAACATTGACTTAAACATATGAATTATTCTATTATCTGGAGTTCCTCGGCTAGTAGCCAATTAATGATCTTTATTTAATCAATAATTAAGTCATTTTGGCACTTGGACTGCTCTGGAATGGCAGATAACCTTGATGGAGCCTTCTCTAAGAACACTACTTAGCCTTACCCATCTTTGAGAATGTAGATGGTGATGTGAAGCTGCAAGATGGAGAGAAAAGTGTGCTCAGTTTGTAGTCTGATAACAAAATTGTGAATCCTGGCTTTGCTCCTTAATCACTTGAGCAATCTTGGACAATTTATTTAATCTTTTTGGGTCTCAGTTTCTTCATCTGATAAATGAAGTGGTGGGAATAAATAACCTATAAGATCCCTAAAGGAAAGTAGATGGTGTAGTGGATAGAACACTGATCCTGCAATCAGGAAAAATCTGAGTTCAAATTCTTCCTCAGACACTTACTTGTTGGTTGACCCCTGACAAGTCACTTAGACTGTGAATGTCTGTTTCCTCAACTCCAAAATAGAGACAATAATTGCATTTACCTCGAGGCTGTCAAGATGATCAAATGAAAGATTATTTGTAAAGTGCTTAGCACATAGAAGTGTTTAATAAATGTGTCTTTCCTTCTCTTTTACCTGATAAATTTGTATTAAGTAATCGGAGCTGAGCATCCTTGGACCAAACCTGACATCAAAAGTAAAGGTGAATTGATATTTTTGTTCCCATTTCTTCTCTAGGATATTTTTTTGTTTGATAATATAGAAAACAACAGAAAAGCTTTAAGGATGAGCTTGGCCACTAATGTCACACAAATCATATCTTGTCATTAAAAAGCATCGAAGGGTAGACATGTATTAAGGTTACAATAGACAGACCAATAAGGACAACTAGATAAAGTTATCCATTCAAGCATAACATGGAACTGTCAATGAGAAAAATGAAGAAGCAGCTACTCTCACGGGATTTGTGATAAAGCTTAATGGAAATTAATGGGATAACTCTTAGGATGACTAGAGGATTAGGGAATACAAGGGGCAAATCACATAAAGAAAGCATGCTAGGAAATAATCTAATAATCAGAATGAAAGAGTGAAATAAAAAGTTCTTAAGAAATATATACATTTATATATTATTTGGGAACACCAGAAAGTAGAAAATACTCACCTTTATTTTCTCAAGATATATAAAATCACCAAAAATTGGAAGGGAGCTCCAAAACTAGCTGGTGCAATTCATCCTTTAGTAAGAAACCCCTCTATAAAATAGGGCAGGTAATAGGATGGAAAGAATATTGGCTTTGGAGTCAGAGGATTTGGTTTATTCTCCCTCTTGCTTTGTGGTCTTGGTCAAGTAATTTTGCTTTCTCAGTTCTCAGAAGTTTCTTTCAACTTAAAATCCAGAATTTTCTCATCCTTTGTCCAAAAAGAAAAAACAGGAAGGAAAGAAGGAAGAAAAGAAGGAAAGGAGGAAGGAAGGAACAAACGAACGAACGAATGAACGAATGAAAGAATGAAGGATTGAAGGAATGAATGAACAAAAAAATGAAAAATGGAAGAAGGGATGGAGGAAGTAAATTATCATCTTATAAAATCAAAATATACAGGTAAAGTGAGTGCCAGGGCTCTTGTTTAAAGATGGAGTGCAATGAGGAGGTCATCGCTAAGATTACTCTAGTTACTCTAGTCTTGATTAAAGAAATAAGATTTTTATTTTTGAGTGAGAAATGGGTTACAGGAGCAAGATCAAAAAAGAATTGCCTTTACATCCAAAAATTGTTATGAAAGCCTGAATTCAAATATGGTTTCAGACACTAATTAGCTGTGTGACCCTGGGAAAGTCCCTGACTGGTTCTTCCAAAAGTCTCCATTTTCAAGAGGAAGTTCTGACCAATTATGTCTGTATTCTCCTCCTGCCTTCACTGCTCATCTCCACAAGACTTCTCTACAATGTCCTGTGTCACATTCTCATTCTCTCTCTCTCTCTCTCTCTCTCTCTCTCTCTCTCTCTCTCTCTCTCTCTCTCTCTCTCTCTCTCTTTCTCTCTCTTTCTTTCTCTCTTTCAATTTCTCTCTCAATCTCCCTCTCTCTTCTCTCTTCTCTCTTTCTTTTCTCTCTGTCTTTCTCTTTCTCTCCTTTCTTTTCTCTCTCCCAAATACACCATATACACATACACACACACACACACACACACACACACACACACACACACCCTTTCATCTCTTTTTATGTACTGTCCCTATTAGAAGACAAATTCTTTTAGAGCAGTGTGACACATAGTAGGCTGCTTAATAAATGCTTGTTCACTGACCTAGTTCCAGGCAAAAGATACTTAAATAGATATAAATACATAAACTATTATTTCCACATACTATATACATATAACTGCATATATATTTATCTGGCAATTTATTTGAGAATTTTCAATTATTTGTTTACCAATCTCATAGTAACTTTAGGTAATTATCAAGCATCAAAAATTAATAATGACATATTTCAATTTCCTGGGGGGAAAATAGTTTCATGAGGCCTGGCGTGATGCATTAGACCAAAAACAAAACCAAAACACTAAGTGGATGAAAAATCATTGTATGAGATCTATTACATCTCTATGTCAGGGCAGTGTGGCCCAATGGCATTGATTTTATTCCTCTTTAATCTTTGTAACTATTGCTTCCTGGATTTCTAGAGGAGATAATAATTCTCAGTATGATTTTCCCAGCAATAAGATGCTTTTATATGGAAGACTTGCTCATCCTTTGCTTCTTTTATTGATAAGACCCTTTCTGACAAGAACAGTCCCTAAATCTAGACAATCGTATTCATTGTGATACTATTCTTAAGGACTCAAAATGAATAGCTGGCTTCTACCCTGGAATATGAGGTGATTGGTGCTTAAAATGGTTATTTGAGGATGCAGTCAGAGTTATACACACACACACACACACACACACACACACAAACACACACACACACACTTTCAGAGTTGGAAGGGAGCTCAGAGACTACCTGGTGCAATTCATCTTTAAGTAAGAAATCCCTCAATAAAATAGGACAGGTGAGATGATGGAAAGAATATTAGCTTTGGAGTCAGAGGATTGGTTTATATACCAGTTATCCCACTTACTTTGTGGTCTTGGTCAAGTAATTGACCAACAAACATGAACAGAGAGATATGCTGAGTCCTGACAGTTTATATACAACCTAAATATGTCACAGTTCCTACATCATCTAAAACCAAGGTTTCTTCAACTTTTTCCATCCGGATCCCTTTTTGCCCTAGAAATTTTCATACAATCCCAAGTATGTAGATTTATAAAATAAGTATACAAATTAATCATTTCCTGAAAATAAATCATAAAAAAATTATTTTAAAACAATTCTTTGGTATAAAAATAATTTTGCTATTTATTAAAGATGAAAGTAAATTTGCATGCTAACAAGATGGATATGGTTGTTTATTTTTGCATAAAGAATTAAATCTTGGCAGATTATTTGATACTACAGGATATAGAGCATCTTCAATGTTTTTCAGAGTTGATTGATCTTTCAGGACCTTACATGATCTCACAGTTTAATAAGCTTTGATCTAAAACTAAGATGAAGGGTGGATTTGTGGCTTATATTGTTGTAAGTCTCTCAGGTGTCAAAACCTGTCCCCTCTGGAGTATTGAAGTTGACTGATGTTTAATCCAAGACAGGGTCTTATCAAGTAGTTGATCGGAAATAATGGGGAGAACAAGTTTTGTTATTGTTCAGTCATTCCAGTCAAGTCTGACTCTTCATGACCCCATTTGGAGTTTTCACTTCCTACTCTAGCTCATTTGATAGATGAGGATACTGAGGCAAACAAGGTTAAGTGACTTGCCCAGAGTCACACAGCTCTTAAGTGTCTGAGGTCAGACTTGAATACAGGAAAATGAGTTTTCCTGACTCCAGGATGGGCACTCTGTCTACTATCATCTAGCTGCTGGTGTAAGAAGTACCAAGAAAGGAGCCAATTAAGAGCACTTACCACAAAGTTGCAGGATTCGAAATAAATCCACATAAATCATCAGCATTTTTATATATTACCAACAAAGTTCAGCAGCAAGAGATACAAAAAGAAATTCCATTCAGAATAACGGATGATAGCATAAAATATTTGGGAATCTATCTGCCAAGAAAATGTCAGAAACTATATGAACTAAACTACAAAACACTTTCCATACAAATAAAATCAGACCTAGTCAATTGGAAAAACATTAAGTGCTCATGGGTAGGCCGAGCGAATATAATAAAAATGACAATACTACCCAAACTAATTTACTTATTTAGTGCCATACCAATCAAACTCCCAAGAAATTATTTTACAGATCTAGAAAAAATAGTAGCAAAGTTCATTTGGAAGAACAAAAGGTCAAGGATTTCAAGGGAATTAATGAAAAAAAAGACAGATGAAGGTGGCCTTGCTGTACCAGATATAAAACTATATTATAAAGCAGCAGTCATCAAAACCATTTGGTACTGGCTGAGAAATAGAGCAGTCGATCAGTGGCATAGAATAGGATATCAGGACAAGCTAGGTAATAACGTTAGCAATTTAGTGTTTGATAAACCCAAGGACCCCAGCTTTTGGGATAAGTACTCACTATTCAGCAAAAACTGCTGGGATAATTGGAAACTAGTGTGGAAGAAATTAAGGCTGGACCCACACCTAACACCGCACACCAAAATAAGATCTAAATGGGTTCATGATCTAGATATAAAGAGTGATGTTATAACCAAATTAGAGGAACGTGGGATAGTTTACCTCTCAGACCTGTGGAGATGGAATAAATTTATGTCCAGGGAACATCTGGAACTCTTAATTGAACACCAGATAGATAATTTTGATTATATTAAGTTAAAAAGTTTCTGTACTAACAAAACTAATGCAGACAAGATTAGGAGGGAAGCATCAAATTGGGAAATCATCTTTACTTTTAAGGGTTCTGATAAAGGTCTCATCTCTAAGATATATAGAGAATTGTCTCACATTTATAAAAATCCAAGCCATTCTCCAATTGATAAATGGTCAAAGGATATGAACAGACAATTTTCAGATGATGAAATTAAAACCATTTATAATCATATGAAAAGGTGCTCCAAATCACTATTGATCAGAGAAATGCAAATTAAGACAACTCTGAGGTACCACTACACACCTGTCAGATTGGCTAAAATGACAGGAAAAGATAACGATGAATGTTGGAGGGGATGTGGAAAGACTGGGACACTGATGCATTGTTGGTGGAGCTGTGAACGGATCCAACCATTCTGGAGAGCAATTTGGAGTTATGTTCAAAAAGTTATCAAACTGTGCATACCCTTTGACCCAGCAGTATTTCTATTGGGCTTATATCCCAAAGAAATCATAAAATAAGGAAAGGGCCCCACATGTGCAAGAATGTTTGTGGCAGCTCTTTTTGTGGTGGCTAGAAACTGGAAACTGAGTAGATGCCCATCAATTGGAGAGTGGCTGAATAAATGATGGTATATGAATGTTATGGAATATTATTGCTCTGTAAGAAACGACCAACAGGACGATTTCAGAGAGGCCTGGAGAGACTTGCATGAACTGATGCTGAGTGAGATGAGCAGAACCAGGAGATCGTTGTACACGGCAACAACAGTACTATATGAGGATCAGTTCTAATGGACATGACTCTCTTCAACAATGAAATGCTTCAAACCAATTACAATTGTTCAGTGAAGAAAGTCATATACACCCAGAGAGAGGGATGTGAAATGTGGACCACAACATAACATTTTCATGTTCTCTATTGATGTTTGCTTGCATTGTATTTCCTTTATCAGATTATTCTTTCTTATAGATACGATTTCTCCTGAACAAAAAAATGATGTGTGGCAATAACTATACATATATTCGATTTAAGTATTCTAACATAATTATCATGTAGTGGATATCCTGCTATCTAGGGGAGGGGTGGGGAGTAGGGGGGGAAAATTTGTAACAGAAAGCTTTGTAAGGGTTAGTGTTTAGGAATTACCCATACATATGTTTTGCAAATAAAAAGTATTAATAAAAAAAATTAAAAATTAAAAAGAGCACTTACCACATGCAAATTGTGATTTAGTTTTGCTTTGGTTTCTTTTTTTTTAAATCAGGAATCAGTTTATGTGAGGGGAGAATGTGAATGCAAAAGTTCAAAATTTTGACCATGAACCAATTGACCCACTAGGGACCCACTAGGCTGCGATCATTTCTTGTTAGCATGAAAACAACAGGTTTTATCTTTCCTTTCTTGAGAATTGGAGAGAGTTGAATATAGTCTTTTTGAGTTCACTTTCACTCAAGATACTGCCTTGTGATATTGATGGCAAGTACCAACAATCATTGTACAGAAATCTAAATTTTGGAATTGGAATCATGACTTGTGGGGCAAAGCTGTTGCAGAATTGCACCAATAATTTATATTGGGAGAGTTTCTCAGATGTCATATGAGGCTCTCACATTTGGAGCCATCCAATTATATCACTTCAAGGGACCAAAATTGACATGACAATAACATCAGAGTCCCAGTCAGTAATAAGGAAGATACCAGAAGCTAAACCACAAAGAATTATGAGTGCAAGATAGAAGCAGGCTACAGCTGTACTCCATAACTATTAGGATAGTTGCCTTTCACAGCAAGTGCATTTACAATCTGTGGGGTTTAAGGTAAATGGCTCTAATCTCTCTGAGCCTCAGTTTCTTCAACTGCAAAATGAAGGGATGGGACTGAATGGCTTCCATGGTCCTTTTCCACTCTACATTTAGGATTGTGTTGTAACTTTCATGTTGGATTTCTTGAATTTTGAATTGAATTTTCTCACACAACCTGTGGCTGAATGGATTGATTTCATGACCCAGTAGATATTGTGAGAAGCTATTGCAAATGACCCTTTCATAGAGAAACTTTCACTTCCCAAAACAAGGGGTCTGGGTAAAAGCCTCTTGGGAAGGACCAGATTCCCAGTATGAGACAACAGTGTCCAAGTCATCTTTACTCTAAGGCAAATGAACTACAGGAAGCTGTCAACAATCTTCCCCCAATGTTCTTGCAAGATCAGGAAACAAAGAGGAGCCATTGTTATCTCTTTGAAATCCAGTTATTGCACCAATCATTTAAAAATTAAAATTAAACTTTTTTTCTCTATTAGAGACTACATGAAGAATTTGGGCTAGATGGGAAACTTCCATAATGGGAACCACCATAAACTGTCATCTCCCTATAACTTCATAGATAAGATTGTGTATGATATGTGTATATATATATATATATACATACACATATACATGTGTGTATGCACACATGTGCATAATACATGTATGTATGTGTACATAATACACATATGTATATATACATGTGTGTGTACCACACACACACATATATCTGAGTCACCCATTGGGCAGATTAAAGCCCATGCCTTCTTTACTGAGCAAAAACTCTGTTTTAGGTACTTTCATTCCTGTTTCTTTAAAATAAAATAAATGCCTAAAAAACTTAGGCATTTAATCAACAAAAAAAGTTGGGAATTTCTGTTGGCCTTGGAATTTTCCAGTGCTTCTTGGAGACCCTGATTTCCAGGATTCCAGCTACACTATATATTGGGATAAAGTCCAGAAAACGAGGCCAATAGAGAATGAACTCAGGGAATCATAAGGAACCATCAGCTTTTGAGTGGAGGGAAAAAAGAGGGAAATAAAAGTTGAAATTTCCAGTATCACTTTAAACTTTTGTAGCAATGCCATTAATACTCATCCAAGCAAAACATAATTCATTTAATCCATGTCGACCTTTGAGATATGCTGGATGGCACAAGGGTGGAGTGCTAGGCCTGGACTCAGGAAGACCTGAATTCAAATCCTGATTGGACACTTACTAGGAAATTCTGAGGAAGTCACTTGACCTGCCTGTCTCAGTTTCTTGTAATATAAAATTAGAGAGCTGTATTTGATGACCTCCGAGGTTTTTTCCTGCTCCAAATAGATGCTCAAAAACAAGGCAAAAGCTACAAAATTTTCTAAGGCTATTCTCTATTCTTTTTTGCTTTCCACAAAAGGCAACCATTTTAAAGCAATTTCATTTACTACAGGAAAAAAATTAAAAAGGACTTTCATGGAGTTGGACACAAGACCATGAGGATGCTTTCTGAAACATCAAATGGTTATTGACTTCTGAGTGTGTGCTCAGAGTCACGGTACTGTGAACATAAACCACTGCTTCCTATCACTAATGTCTCACCTTATGGTGTTTTGGGCTGTGTTTAGCCACAAAATGACAGATGGCATTGGTGCAGCACTTGCTTACAATGATCAGAGCTCTGCATTAGGAAGATTAACCTGGCAGTGGTGTGTAAGACAGATTGGAGGGGGGAAAGATCAGAGGCATGGAAACTGGTTAGGAGGCTCCCAGTTGTCCAAGGGAAAGATAATGAGGGCCTGACTAAGGGGGTTGGGGGATTGTGAAAATGAAAAGGAAGGAACAGATGTGAGACATTCGGTAAAGGTGGCATTGAAGGGATTCATCTCTGGCAAGTGGAGAAAGAAAATGCAAAGGCAATTCCAATGTTTCAAGGGTGAGTTACTCAGAAGATAGTGATGCTGTTCAGAAAAACAAGGATGAGTTGAGAGGGCAAGAAGCAGGTTTGGAATAAAAGGAAATTGTTGCCATCTGAGAAAGTTGAATTTAAGATGGTAGGAAGGCAGAAATGTGTATATGTGTCAGTATATATATATATATATATATATATATATATATACATATGCACATATGTATGTATATTCACATATGTGTTTACTCACATCCACATGTACATATACACATTTATTCTATCCATGTGTACCTCTAAACATATAAGCATGTGTGTATATGTGTATGTATGCATGCACATACATGTATGTGCACAGAAAAAAAGAGGAGAGAGACAAAAAGAGACAGAGACATGGAAAGAGAGACAGAGACAGAGATAGAGGTGGGGAGGGAGAGAGAGAATCCTCACAAAGATAATAGTTGAAGCTAAAGTAGTGAATGGAATTGCTAAAGGAATCAGTGCAAAAAGAGAAGACAAAAAGTCTGAGAATGAGTTTGAGAAGTGCCAAAAAGATGGGCACCAGAGAAAGAACTTCCATTCATAATATTGGCAAAGTTAATGACAACAGCAATATAAAATATGGCAAATCTTGGAGGGAGTGTAGGAAAACCAATCAACCAATCAACAAACATTTATTAAGTACCTACTATGTGCCAGGCACTTTGCTAAGTACTTTACAATTATTATTTTGTTTGATTGCCACAACACCCTAAGAGGCAGGTGCTATTATTATTATTCCCATTTTAGAAATAGGGAAACTGAGGGAAAGAGAGGTTAAATGGATTGCCCAGGGACACACAGCTGGCAAGTACCTGGTAAGATTTGAACTCAGATCTTCCTGACTCCAGGCCTGGCATTCAGTGCACTATGGCACCCCTCCCTCTCCCACTGTCTCCATGCAGGAGTTTAGAATTGGATTAGCCATTCTGGAAAGCAATTGGGAAAATGGCTATATTGCACATATCCTTTGATGTACCACTACTGAACCTATAACTAAAAAAACAGTAAAGAGAAAGTATTATGTGTGCAAAAAGTGTTTACAATTTTTTGTAATGTCAAAGAACATGAAACTATGGGATCATGAGTTGGGGTATGGTTGAACAAATTGTAAGATATGCATGTAATTGTATACTATTGTGCTGTAAGAAATGAAGGGAAAGGTTTCAGAAAATCCTGGCAAGACTTTTATGAACTGATGCAAAGTGAAGTGAACAGAAAAAACAGGAGGACGATTTCTACAATAGCAACATTGTAAAAAACAATCTGAAAAACTTAAAAACTCTGATCAATGCAGTGGTTAAGCAGGATTCCAGAAGATCATAAAGGAAGAACACTTCCCACTTCCTGACCAAGAGATGATATTTGTAAAATGAGACACATTTTATTTTATAATGCCATCAGGAGAATCTAGGTGGCACAATGGATACAACTCTAATCTTAAAACCACAAAAACTAATCCTCAGGAAATCAGTCTTAGACACTTAATGGCTGCATGGCTCTGGGCAAGTCACTTAATACTGCCTCATTTTCTTCATCTATAAAATGTTTTGATATGTGGACAATAGTGGAATATCCAGTGTAAAATGGGTGACCACCCAAACTAATACCTCTCTTGCAGGGTATATGAACAAACAGATATTCACTCTGATCAGCTTGACTACTCCAATGTGCTCTTGCACTGGAAGGTCTAGATACTCCAAGAAAAATCATCATCAAAGAGTTCCATTCAAATTCTCTGGATGTGCTAGAGGGAGTAACCCCTTTTGTGAGGGAATTAATTCACTCTATTCACTAAGTTAGCTCCCAGTTCTCCAAAGATGAATTTCCATTTAAACAAAATAGCTACTTACAATGATGACCATTTTAGACCTAAAACATAAGCATTTATGTAGCAGTAAGTATGGGTGGCTAAGTAGTGTAGTAGTTAGGGTGCCAGGCCCGAAGTCAGGAAGAATCACATATTGCTCCCCTCTATGTGTCCTGTGATTCAATGACATGGACCTCCTAACTGTTTCATGAACAAAACAGTTCATGTTTTGGCCCCAGATATTTTCTGTGGCTATTCCTTCTGCCTGGAAGGCTGTCCTCTCTGCTCCAACTATTGCTCACCCTAGCTTTCCTAATTAAAATCCCCTCTTCTATTTAAGCCTTCCTCAACCCTGCCTACCCTCTCTTAATTATTTCTTATTTATCCTTTGTATAGTTTTTTGTATATATGTGTTTGCAGAATCTCCCTCATTAGATTGTAAGTCCCTTGGGGGCAAGAATTATCTTTTCCCTTTTTAAAAAATCCTATGAGCTTAACACAGTGCTTGACATATACTAAGTAGTTAACAAAAGTTTACTGATTGATCAAGAAAGAAAAAGGGAAATCAAGGAAAGGCCAGATTTCAGAATTGCAACAGAATTGCAACATGATACATGCTGCAATTGTTGTTGAAGAGAAATCAGAGGAAAGCAGAGGGACATCTGGGAAGCTGAGAATCAGGGTTAACTAGATTGGCTCTGATGAATCATCTCCCTGAGTTCAGCTCTGACCTCATGCTCGAGGCAAGTCACTTGGCCTTCTGTAGCTCAGTTTCCTTCTCTGTCAAATGAGCTGGAGAAGAAAATGACAAACCCTCTAGTATCTTTGCCAAGAAAACCTCAAATGGGGTCATAGAGTTGGACATGATTGAAGATGACAAAAAACCAGAAGGCAAAAGGGATGATTATAACATTATAGATACTTATATATTAAAGCAAATCCCACATGACCCTAGATGCTTCATTTCTTACACCTGAGCTGTAGTCTCCAAAATATTTTCTTTTTGTTTTATTGATAGCACATTTGTAAACACCGCAAGTATTTATAATTTGTTATAATAAAACAATAATGCTGATTTTATAATAATAAAATAAATTTTTATAACATTTATATTTCTAAATACTTAGGGTTTTAAAATCAAGCTTTCCCTCACAACTGCCCAATATTTTAAATCCATTTTACAGATTTATAATCAAGACTGCCATGGGGGTTTTTAAGTGTTTTGTTCCTACTGAGTTCCCATAATTACAACCGTTTCTAAAGTGGGCTTCCCCTGTTGTGAAACACAGTAATGGAGCCCCGTCATGACAAAGATTTATTTGTCTCTAGCTTTGGACAAGTCACTTAAGCCCTCTCAACACCACAGATGATCTCTTTGCCAGGATTCAAGTATCACATATTTTACTGAATATGCCTCTATGTTGCTAGGAATATAGGAAAATATAGGAATATACAAATATGGGAAAATACTGTCAATGATCCAACAAGTTATGTTCCAAAAATTGATAGTTATTTGGAACCTGAAATACAGGTTCAGTTCTTGGAGCATAGTGTAAAGTGAGAATAAATATCCAAGTTAGCATCAGCTACTTATCTAGAAATCAAGATTCTGTGATTTCATCTGTATAGGTTGCCCCACAAGATATATTGCAAACTCTCTTTAACTTATCAAAGGATCCTCAAGGGTTTTTATGCTTGAAAATCCATCAGGATTTAATCTAACTTGTCTTTGAACAACAAACATATAATCCATTCATCCAACTTAAGACTGAGTCTGCTGATATTTTTTTTTGCATTTGTGAAATGTTTATTCAACATCTAGTATCTTTCTGGATATACATATACGTACGTATATAAGGATGGGAGTTAATGACAGAATCAAAGAATATGAAAGCTCGAAAGGATGACATGACTTTTGAGAATCCAAAATTATATTAGAGGTAGATTTTGATGGAAGTTTAGGAAATTTTAAGTAAAACATCCTGTGCCTTATATAGAGCAGGTTCAATTCTATCAAGTGAGTCCTGAGAAGATCTTCTTCATTGGTTCTTTACCTTTCTGTGAAACTAATCCAAAGAAATCTCCCAAAAAGTCTTATAGATAGTTGAGTCAATATTTCATAGAGATTACATGTTACAATGAGATTCAGTATATAAGATGAAACTTGGGGATGGGACAGCCCTCATCTCACCCTTCAGAAATTAGGAGCTAATAAATAGGTACGGAAACATGCAGCATTCAAGTGGCCCATCAGCTCCCTAAGAAAAGGAACTTCACTTGGAGTTATTATTTGGGAGTTTAGCAGATGTGTGACCTTAAACAAGTCAGTTAACCTCTGTCAGTCCCACTTTTCTCATCTGCAAAATGGAGGACGCTGATTTCTCAGATTGGTTATGATGATCAAATGAGAACTTATATAAAGTGCATTGCAAACTTTAAAATGTTATATAAAACTCTAGATGTTGTTGCTGTATATTATTTTTTATATATAGTTATTGTAATCTCATGTTAGTTCATTGAGTCCTATTTCTCACAGAGTACTATAGAGACTCCCCAAGACTCAGACTATCCTGTGAAAACTCCCACAAGGGAAATGTACTTAAGAGCTTGCTCAACAAGCAAACCTATTTTTATCAATACTGCCCTGTCTTGCTGACTTTGCTCTCTGAGTAGGATATTATACAAAAATGATGTGACTTTTCTTCCTTTTTCTTTAAAAAGTTTGATAAGTAAGAAACACTCTGTGTACAAAATGCCTAAATCCCCAAATTTAGGAAGTCTCTAATTTGTGACTCTCCCCCAGGCAAGTCTCACACCTGGTTTTATCCAGGAACTCTCCCGGGTATAGCCAGAAAGCTAGATTTTAGAATCATACCACTTAGGAAATGAAAATGTTCCCTTCAGACAAAGCAGGCTATCTGTTGTGCCTTTGCTTATTGGGTGTTTACTAAGAACACTACTGAAAGACCAAAAATAGCCAAGGAGAGCTCTATGTGCATGTCAACAGTTGTAAGTGCATGATCCCTGAATAGCCCCTTAGGCTCCATGCAAACAGATGTCTCCAATTCCCATGTGTTTCTGTTCTGTTTCCATCACTGTCTCTAAGAGAAGCAGACATCCATATTCATATCTGCCTCGAATATCCGCATTCCCATATCCAAGTAAAAAACCTCCCTGTTATATACTATCATTGAATATCAAGATGGTCTTTTCTCGTTGATAGAGGTGGGTCAGAAAGCAGATTTCAAGGTCAAAAACACTTCTACCAAGGGAAGTTGACCTAGTCATTTATTTTAAATCAGATTAACACCATGACTAAAAAAGGAAGTGTCATTGCTGTTTGCTTCCCTGAGCATTAATGTTACCAATATTCAGAAAATGGGGAGTTAACAATGTTGAATTATCTTATTATGGAGACACTACCAATTTCTGAAAAAAAGCTAACTTCTGCCTCCTTTGGGAGTTCCATTGCTTTGAGGTAATTATACATAAAAAGATGTTTTAAACATTCAGAACCATAGGAATAGACTATCCCTAGAATCACTGACTGGCTCCAGACAACTCAACTGGTATTTCTTTTGCCTTGGGTTAGTGGATGATTGCCAATACATCTGTCAACAGATTTTTCTCTGTGCAGTATGTAATTTTATTTAAGGTATAAAGCCTAGGACTTTCTTTGGGATGTTCAGTCCCATAAAAAAACACAAGGTATCATTATTTCTGAATATTGCAGTCATCCTCTTTCATCAATCAGAAACTTCACTCATTTTTGTCTGGAAGAGAATGTGTTATTGATACCTGTTGCACTGCTGACAGATTGATGAATGGAGTAGCTAAGAATGCACCCAATGGGAGTGAAGAGAACCTTGCCCCAAGAAATCATAAACATTGATGCCATTGAAGAATTCCCTAAGCCAATGACTTGGGTTCTAATGAGCTCGGCTATTATTCTACAAGAACTTGAGACCAGCCGTCTATCCCCTCCCTTTTCAGCTGTTGACATGCACACTGCACACTCATTGGCTATTTCTGGTCTTTTAACAGTATTCTTAGTAATCACCCCACAAACCAAAGGAAAAGAAAATAGCAAATATAACAAAAGAAATATATATCTTCAACCATATTTTTGTAAATGAAGTATTTTTTCTGCAAAACTTTCTATCATTCATTCCTATACCACACATATTTTCACAAAATAATTTTTACTTCTCTAATGATTTAGACCTTGGATCTTATTTAACTCAATTTTTTCTCATAGGACTTTTAGCCATGAAAATGGGAGCTCATGAATTGTATGATTATTTCTGATACCAGCTTCTTATGTTTTCCAAGATGTAGATAAAAGGAATTGTACTGGATACTGTGCTGGGCTTAGAATCAGGAAGATTTCAACCCTTGCCTTTGATATTTGCTAACTTCATGACCATAGCAAAGTCAATTAACTTCTCTCAAACCTAAATGACTTTCTAAGTAACTATAAGTTACGGAGGTTTACAATTTACTTCAGTGAAGGGAATCCTCACCCCAAGTCATTGATATGTTGAAATCTATACAGAAGAAAAATAAAGCAGGTAAGTAGAAGTATTAAAGCACAGTTGCTTATCAAATAAATGATTCCTACAAACACCTACAAACATTTCAATTGTATAGCATTCCTACTACACATACATACACACATCAATCTCTGACTAAAGTTTATTTCACTGTAGTTATTAAGCATTAAGTGCCCAACATGATAGGCAATGAGGATACTAGAAAAAAAAGAAGCTCATTCTCAAGAGTTTACATCTTGTCAGAAAACAATAGATAAGTATAGAAACCGACACAAAATATAAAAAAGTAAAAGTGAGAATTTAAGAAGGAAATAGACTAACAGCTGGAAAAAAACAAGGTGATGCTTGAGCTAAGTTTCAAAGAAACCAAGGCAATCTAAGAAGCAGAGGAAAGCAAGAAAGGTGTATTTTTTCCCACCTATCATGCTTATTTCATCCTTCAAAGCCAAACAGGGCAAGTCTAATCTCAATTTCAGAGTATGGTCCTTCAAATACTAAAATGTTCAAACATATTCAAACATGTCTTGCCTCAGGCTTTTCTTCTCCAGACCCCACATACCTTGTTCCTTCAGTCTTCATATGGCAAGGACTTAAGGTGCTTCGACATCATGGTTGCTCCCTCTCACTGCTCTCCATTTTATCAAAGTTTTTTTTCCCCTAAAAAACAGCACTCCAAAATGACCTGACTAAAGCAAGATTAGAATAAAAAATTATTTTAAAAACCCAAGATTGACTTGTTATTTCCTACAAATGTCTGATTACAGGCAATAGGTATAGGGCTCAGTGTGCTCACCCAAGATGTGAACAATATGGGGTTATCTAAGGCCTCCTTTACAAATGGATGAGAAATGGTTCTCTTCTTAATCCTGGCCCCAGTGCCAACTTTGACAAGAAAGTATTAAGCGATGGCACTGACTGGATTTGCCAACAAAGATTAAAAAGAAAGAACTCATCCAAACTGTAAAAGTAAATTGAGGGCCAGCTTGGAGGGCAATGATAGCTACTCTTTGAGGACCTCATATTTAACAATTATTTATACTTTTCCTCCTGGAAGTTAAAGGGATCTACCATCTAACCTTCCTGCTCTTCCCTTTACAAAGAAAAGTAATTTATTCTCTTTTTTTATTAAAGCTTTTTATTTGCAAAACATATGCATGGGTAATTTTTCAACATTGATCCTTGCAAAGCCTTCTGTTCCAAATTTTTCTCTCCTCCCCCTCACCCCTTCCTCTAGATGGCAGGTAGCCTAATATATGTTAATTATGTTAAAATATCTGACAAAATGAATATATGTATACATATTTATACAGTTATACTACAAGAAAAATCGGATCTATAAGAAAAAAAACCTGAGAACGAAAACAAAATGCAAGCCAACATCAACAGAAAGCATGAAAATGCTATGTTGTAGTCTACACTCAGATCCCACAGGCCTCTCCCTGGGTGTATATGGCTTTCTTCCTCACTAAATAAATGGAACTGGTTTAAAACATCCCATTGTTGAAGAGAGCCATGTCCATCAGAATTGATCATCATATAGCATTGTTATTGCTGTGTATAATGATCGCCTGGTTCTGCTCATTTCTCTCAGCATCAGTCCATGCAAATCTCTCCAGGCCTCTCTGAAATCATCCTGCTGGTCATTTCTTACAGAACAATAATATTCCATAATATTCATATACCATAATATATTCAGCCATTCTCCAATTGATGGACATCTATTCAGTTTCCAGTTTCTAGCCACTACAAAAAGGACTACCACAAACATTTTTGCACATGTGGGTCCCTTTCCTTCCTTTAAGATCTCTTTGGGATATAAGCCCAATAGAAACACTGCTGGGTCAAAGGGTATGCACAGTTTGATAATTTTTTAAGCATGGTTCCAAAATGCTTTCCAGAATGGTTGGATCCCTTCACAGTTCTACCAACAATGTATCAGTGTTCCAATTTTCCCACATCCCCTCCAATATTCGTTATTATCTTTTCCTGTCATTTTAGCTAATCTGACAGGTATATAATGGTATCTCAGAGTTATCTTAATTTGCATTTCTCTGATCAATAGTGATTTGGAGCACCTTTTCATATGACTAGAAATACTTTTAATTTCATCATCTGAAAATTATCTGTTCATATCCTTTGATCATTTATCAATTATAAAGTGGCTTGAATTCTTATAAATTTGAGTCAATTCTTTATATATTTTAGAAATGAGGCCTTTATTAGAACCCTTAAATGTAAAAATGATTTCCCAACTTATTGCTTCCCTCCTAATCGTGTCTGCATTAGTTTTGTTTGTACAAAACCTTTTTGACTTAATATAATCAAAATTATCTATCTAGTGTTCAATTAAGAGTTCCAGTTCTTCTTTGGACACAAATTCCTTCCTTCTCTGCAGGTCTGAGAGGTAAACTATCTTATGTTCCTCTAATTTGCTTATAATACCACTCTTTATGTCTAAATCATGAACTCATTTAGATCTTATCTTGGTATGTGGTGTTAGGTGTGGGTCAAGCCCTAATTTCTTCCATACTAGTTTCCAATTTTCCCAGCAGTTTTTGTCAAATAGTGAGTTCTTATCGCAAAAGCTGCGATCTCTGGGTTTGTCAAACACTAGATTGCTATAGTTATTGCCTATTTTGTCCTATGATCCTAGTCCTATTCCACTAATCACTGATTCTATTTCTTAGCCAGTACCAATGGTTTTGATGACTGCTGCTTTATAATATAGTTTTAGATCTGGCACAGCTAGGCCACCTTCATCAATATTTTTTTCTATTAATTCCCTTGAAATTCTTGACCTTTTATTCTTTCAGATTAACTTTGCTACTATTTTTTCTAGATCTGTAAAATAATTTCTTGGGAGTTTGATTAGCATGACACTAAATAAGAAAAATAGTTTGGGCAGTACTGTCATTTTTATTATATTTGCTCGGCCTACCTATGAGCACTTGATGTTTTTCCAACTGATTAGATCTTACTTTATTTGTGTGGAAAGTGTTTTGCAGTTTAGTTCATATAGGACTGTTCCTTGGCAGATAGATTCCCAAATATTTTATACTATCAACAGTTACTTTGAGTAGAATTTCTTTTTGTATCTCTTGCTGCTGAACTTTGTTGGTAATATATAAAAATGCTGATGATTTATGTGGATTTATTTTGTATCCTGCAACTTTGCTAAAGTTGCGAATTGTTTCTAGTAGTTTTTTAGTTGAGTCTCTAGAGTTCTCTAAGTATACCATCATATCATCAGCAAAGAGTGATAATTTGATTTCCTCATTACCTACTCTAATTCCTTTAATCTCTTTTTTTTCTCTTACTGCCAAAGCTAACTTTTCTAATGCAAAATTAAGTAGTAATGGTGACCGTCGGCAGCCTTGTTTCATTCCTGATCTTATTGGGAATGGTTCTAGTTTGTCCCCATTGCATATGATGCTTGCTCGTGGTTTTAAATAGATGCTACTGATCATTTTAAGGAAAAGCCCATTTATTCCTATACTCTCTAGTGTTTTTAATAGGAATGGGTGTTGGATTTTATCAAATGCTTTTTCTGCATCTATTGAGATGATCATATGATTTTTGTTAGTTTGGTTATTAATATAATTGATTATGCTGATAGTTTTCCTAATGTTGAACCAGCCCTGCATTCCTGGAATAAATCCTACTTTTCTATTAAAAACATAATAGAAGCAACATATTGTAGGATTCTGGCTTTTAATCCAGTCTACTATCCACTTCCATTTTATGGGAGAGTTCATCCCATTCACATTCACACTTAAATAACTAATTCCGTATTTCCTGACATTTTATTTACCTGAAGTTATGTTTTTTTCTTTCCTTTCCCCTTTCTCCCTTCTCCCCTACCCAGTATTTTGCTTTTGATGACCACCTTCCTCAAACAGTTCTTCCCACTTTAGAGCCCCTCCCCCTTTTTTACACCTTTCCGCTTATTCTTCTATTTTCCCTTCTATTAGTTTTCCTCTTTCTTTTCCTCCTTTCCCTCCCACTTCTCTATAAGGTGGGACAAGTTTCTCTGTGAAACCAAATATGTCTGATATACTCTTTTAGAGCCCAATCTGATGAGAGTAAGATTCACACAATGTTCAGCCCCCTCCCTTCTTTCCCTCAATTATATTAGGTTTTCTTTGCCTCTTTATGAGATTTTACCTTATTTTTACTTCCTTTTTTAAACCTTATTTTACCTTCTTTTTCCTCTTTTTCTAGTATGATCCTCTTTCCACCTCTAGTTTCTTTTTCATATTATCAAAGTAAAATCAAATTATGCCCACATTCTCTAAGTATACTCATAATAGAAATATAATTCTCAGGCGTTCTTTCCTTTTTACCTGTTTATGCTTCTCTTGAGTTCTGTGTTTGGTGGTCAAATTTTTTGTAAAGATCTGGTCTTTTCATTAGAAATAGGTGAAATTGTCAGATTGGCTAAAATGACAGGAAAAGATAACGATGAATGTTGGAGGGGATGTGGGAAAACTGGGACACTAATACATTGTTGGTGGAACTGTGAACGGATCCAACCATTCTGAGAGCA